>VXCM01005847.1:0-31252 GCA_014773175.1 Lucifuga dentata
ATGGATGTAGTGAAAGAGGACATGAAGTTAGTTGGTGTGAGAGAAGAGGAGGCAGAGGATAGAGTTGGATGGAGGCAGATGATTCGCTGTGGTGACCCCTGAAGGGAAAGCCAAAAGGAAAAGAAGAGCGGATTTGACAAAAAAAAAAAAAAAAAAAAAAAAANTTTTTGGGGTTTTTTTTTTTTTGGAAATTGATTGGCAGTAATGTAACTTGTATGCGGGTAGTAATTACTGGGCTTAAATAGGCAAACTTGCTGGGATGGTCCTTTAACAGAGTACATCGGGGTTAACAATTCCTTCACTTTTCTAATCAACGCTGCACAGCAAAGTTTTGTAATGGGATAATATTTTCTGCACGTACAGAATTCCGAATCGTTTCAGACCACTCGGGTGCTACAGCAATATCAAGATTCTCCTCCAGATACTCCCTCAGGTCTTGCAGCATCGGACAGAACGCAGCTCCAACCTGCAGAGGAGAAATATTTAGAGGTTTCTCTATTAGAAATAATACATGGTCAAAAGTCAAATTGAGAGTTGTATGTGTTAAGCGAGTTGTGTCTCACCTTCTTTCCTGTTCTCATGTTAATGAGTTTCACCTTCTCACTGCCCGTCAGGACTTTGTCTGCCTTCCTCCTCCTCCTCTTCCTCTTGCTCCTGTTCACGAGAAGCTGAGGACACCAAACAAATGATGGGATGAACCAGAACAATAGGTCAGCAGCTGCCATGGCAAAAGGTAACAGAATGAAACAGCCTAGCTTTGTCTCCCAGAAGCATCTTAAAGGACCATACCACCATTTTGCATGTATGGTATGAGCCTAATATATTCAATTTTCATACACATAAGGTTTCTCTTGTAATCTATTTATCGTTTAGGAAAGGATTGTCAGTAACCTTACATGTATGAAAATTGAATATATTAGGCTCAAACATGCAAAATGGATGGTATGGTCCTTTAAGCAGAAGATGTGCTGAGTCTTATTGTGAGTCTGCGGGCTAAGATCATGTAGTGGTGAGATATTTTTTGGGGGAAAAGGGGCCCAAGACTATTTAAATTGAAATTTCTCTGACAGGTTACCAGCATGTGGTTCTAGTAACTCGTCTTAATAACTGACACTGTCATGACTTTACCTCCAGCATGTCTCCCTCCACCTCATAATCAGGGTTCTCCTTCAGCCAGGTGGGAGGGTCCCTACGCCGAGGAGTACGCTCCAGTGGGTCGTGGGCTCCGTCGTGGTCTGACAACTAAGAGAGGCACAGAAATTAAATCACGGTTAGAAACCCAAATCCAATGCGGTTTTGTTTCATGTTCAACTCCACCTGTGCTGCAGAGGAACATATGTAAACCTGTACCTCTTGGTCCTTGCGCCTCTTGCGGCTGCTGCTCTCTCCTCCTGACCCGTTGGGCATCAGGGCCTGCTTAGAGAAGGTCAGCTTCAGCCCCTCCTCCTGACAGGGGAAGAGACAGAGAGGCCTCTTATTTAGCCATGAAATAAAAAGAAATCACTTCTACTGCTTTTTTGTAATGTAAATTCCATCTTTAAGGAAAACAAGAGTAGTAGTATCTGTATTAAGTGTTTTAACTGGCTAATTTTCAGGAATCCGCAGCTTTTGTTAATGATGGCATTTGGCTGTTGGGATGAAATTGTGATTCTGCATCACATGCGGCGAAAATGTTGGCACATTTATAATGAATAGCTGTTTACCTTGCACAGAATTTCAACAGATATATTGGATATAGTTGATTTTCCTATTGCATTTGGCAGACTTGCTCTCAGGAAATCACACTGTTGGTTCTAAAATATGTGTAGCTTAGAGTAGGACTTTATAAAGCTTCCTACACACTCATTTATCCTTCTGAGAACAAACAGTATAACCATTTTACCACAGTCAGAACCATAAAATGAAATAATCGAGATATTCTCTATTCTTTTCAGTCAGAAGTCTGATCTTCTTATACATTTCCACACCAACCACAATGAGTATGCAATTCTCCTAAAACCTGAAGAAAACAGGATGATCTCCTAAGTTAAGAAAGTTAACAAAATTATCACAACCTCGTGACAATTAGCAGTTAGGACGACTGCTACAGAGTCAACAATTTACACCCCTAATAGATTTAAATTCATTTTCTACCATATTCTCACCTTGAGGAGTTTGACTGTGAACTCTCCGTCTTCTCCATCTGCCATAGGGCCACCAGGTATGCTACCTGGTTTACGCATCATCCTCGCGTAGGCTAGCTCGTCCCCTCCCAGCTCCATGCCCTGGTTCAGCTGAGCTTCAGAAACGTAGCGCCGCCCCGACGGCCACTGACCAGTCAGCACCAGCGTACATATGCTGTCCAGACGGTTAATCAGCACGCGATCCTGTGAAGATGATGAAGAGGAACCACATCGGTAAGTCATTTACCGAGAGGGAACCAGCACGTGTCTTACTCCTTCCAGTAGAATGGTTTGAAATTAGCACTTTACAGTCAGGACAAGCCGCCCTAATCAAAACATATTCCCACCTTAAATGAGAAATCTTTAAAAACCCACAGATTTTTCAGTTAATTTAAATTAATCAAAGCACTGCTTCAAACCTGCAGCAACTACTGGCCAAAGTACAATCAGAGGGTACGGTATGACTGTGGAAGCATCACATGGACCATGTAAAGCAACAGTTTCAACAGTGTGCAATTTCTATCAACATGACCATTTTAAAGAACCATACCAGTGGTTTTGCATGTTTGAGCCCAATAAATACTGTGTAAAGTAACCTGTGACGTTACTGCCAACTATTTTCCAAAGCATAAAACCGTATTTTATTTTTTTTTGTTATTTTGTCCAATCCCCTAATCTTTCAAAATCAGATACACCCGCCTTAAAATTCAAAGTTTCACCTGCTAACATGTACTTCTGAATGTAGAAGGCATTAAACTAACAGTGGGCTAACTGGATATGAATTACCTTGGGCCAATCAACTCTGAGAGGATCAGGGGGGGGAATACCATCTTGAGATGTAGTCAAAGAAAGCAAGCTATTATCTTCATCCCCGTCACACATCTTCATGCCTGCTAAGAGAAAATGAAGGAAGGAAAACTGAGTGAAGTCATTTTGATTGCAGCATTTAGCTTTTTCCCCCTCCCCCTTCAGCTGCAAACTTACCTCCCTCACCCTCTTCCTCACTCTCTCCACTGTCATCGCTGCTGCCTGATCGCTCGGAGGAAGAGGAGCCAGAATCTGAGTCAGAATCGGAATCAGATCCTCCTTCTCCCTTTCTTCTTTCTCCTTCTGCTCGCTCTGCCTTCCCTCTGCTCCTCTTGTAGTTCCATCCCTGCACTGGCACTTTGGCGTTGTGGTGACTTAAGGGCGTGCTCTGGAGCTCAGTGTTGATTTCACCTCCCAGCAAGTGGGAGTCCTCAAGTGCTTCCACCTTCAAACTGTGTCCTTCCCCCTCAGTCTTCAGTTGACTAAGGGGCATGATGGGCTGTGGCTGGGGTGGGGGAGGGGGCGGGGCCTGCTGGTTCTGGATGAACTCATCGCGGGACTGACTGAAGGTAAACTGCGGGTCTGGAAAGATTGAGAGCTCAGTGCGGCTGACGCCATGCAGCGCAGCGCCCAGCATCAGCTGTCGATCGTGCTCTGGCGTCCTCCACCATGTGGGCAGCTCTGAGCTGGGTGGGGCCAGTGGCAGCCTCTCCTCTAGAGAGGGATGGGGCAGGACTCGCTCACGGAGGCGACGCAGGAGGCTAATGCGGTAAAGAGTACGGGAAGCACGCTCCTCAGTTATGGGGGCCACAGTCTGGGAAACCTCTGTTGGATCTGGAAAAGTTGAGAGAAAAGACATTTAATGATGTGCATCTGTAAATGAACTTAACTATGTTCAACGTACTCTGCTTTGGTGCAACTGCCGACACCTTTCTCACACTTAAGTCAATGCAAGGCTGTGTTTTGAGAGTTTATTTTAAGTATTTCAGTACTTCAGAACTGACCAAATAGAACTTGCTGATTATATCAGCTGCCACAATGTGCTCTTAAAACGGTAAGCACTAGATGACCTATTTCTTTGGCAATTTTTGTCTCGACAAAATGCTACCGAGGCTATTTTTGTAAAAAAAAAAAAAAAAAAAAAAAAAAANAAAAAAAAGAAAAAAGAAAATGTGTGAATATGTTACAAGTAAAAAACTTGGAATTGATCTATAAGCCTCGACAAAAGAATACAGTCCAAGACAAGAGAGAGAGAAGAATAGCGTAGAGAACAGAGTGGTAGCTGTCAAGATGACAATAAAGCATGAAAGGATGGTGTGAGACAACAGTCATCTAACTCTTTGTGTAAACTGAATAGACGCTATCTACAGCAGGTAATGTTTGCAGCAGTATTCACCTTCACGACCTGGGCGCAGGTGGCAAACCCTCCGGCACATTGCAATGAAGGAGCGGAAATACCGACTTAGGCTCTCATCTGTTTTTTTGTCCAGACGAGCAAATGTACGGAAGCGGTTCCAGTCAAACTCGGCTTCTGTGCCCTGAAGGAGCTCCGGCTCCTTCTTTATCTTCTCCACCCCGAAAGTCGACACCACTCGGTAGAAGTCGCACTCCTCCCTACGTGTCCACCTGGAGGGAAACACAGGAGGAGAAGTGGCATGAGATGTTGAGATGTTGCTTTGTTTTGTTTTGAGGCTGCAATGCAAACTTCTGATAAAACATCTAATTAAAATTGTAACAACCCTCCTGAAAGCTTTTGACAGATTTGTTACATCATGATTACTCACACTCTATGTAAACTCAAGCCTCCTGTTTGCCGAACAACACAGCTACAGTTACAGCTACAGTTTGGTTTCATATACAGAGGTTCTATTTTGTGGAATGTCCTGCCCCAAATTTCATTGAATTGTCTCATCTTCAATTCAAGAAAGCTGTAAAGGGACTGTTGTGTTCTCAACCGTGTTACCCATATGGACTTTCGCTTNTCAAGAAAGCTGTAAAGGGACTGTTGTGTTCTCAACCGTGTTACCCATATGGACTTTCGCTTTAAACTCTCTTATGTGTGTTGCCTTTGAAGTCTGATATTCTGCCAGTATTACATCAAGAAATTCCAAATGTTCTTTTATTGTTCTGCTTTGCTGTCTTGTTTCTCTTTTCTGATTTTCCTTTTTTAAATTGTTTTATAATTTAAACTACTGTCATGCATCTTCTGGAGAACTGCCCTGTTCAAGCTCCTTGGGTTTTTTGCAGCTCTCCTTCACATTTACTTTTATTTTTTTTTTTCTTTTCTGAAATTTCATATTTTTCTTTATATGTGAAAACAAATAAACTAAACTAAAACCATTTGAAATGTATTTTTGCCATTTTATAATCGTTGGGTGAGGATTTACAATTTTGACCTTATTTTCAGAGATTCTGACAAAGAACAAAGCAAAAAACAAAAAAAATTTAAAATGATGTGACTTCGCCAAAACTGACTGAATTAAATTCTCTTGTTTATGAGCACAATTTTGAGAGAAATGAGGAGTTTTGATAGTATTAATGCATAAGCCACATTATGAGTGCCACATACTGTTTCAATAGAAAAACGTGCGACCCCAGATTATAATTAGCAAACAGAGCACTCCAGTATGTGTTTATGAAGTAGGCTGTATTTTCTACGTGTCCATTGTAGAATGTGAGCAGATATTGTTGCCAGATCAATGTAACACCAGGGTACCTCTGCTGGCGCTCCTGCCGTGCGATCTCCTTCAGCTTGCTGGCCTGTTCACACCGCCTGCGCCTGCGGTCGCCCTTCGCCTCGGCTTCAATCTTCAGCTGCTCCTGTCTGTAGCTGCGTTGGTAAGCCGTGATCAGCCGCCGCAGCCGGGCTGTAAGAGATGAGCTGGAGGGCCAGTCACACGCACCGCTGTGGCTGACCAAGCTCTCTGTGGCCGCTGGCCCCGCCTTGTCTTCAACAGAAATCTCATCGTCCAAGTTCACAGAATCAGGCTGGAGAGAGATAACAAGGGAATTAATGACTTCAGAATCTGATTCATAAATTGTTTTGTTAGATTGTAGTTAAGGATGGGTAACAGACAGATAAGTGCTGACAGAAACATGAGGATTAAAAGTGGCTCAGAATCGTACCTCTTCATAAAGATCTTTGGTGTGTCTTGACGCAGGCTTAAATTCTGGGTCCTCTGAGTACTTATCATAATCAGCTCTGAAAAAAAAAAAAATCATAATCATCTCTGCACAACACAAAGAAAGCACCATCAAGCAAGAGAAGAGTGACAAATGTGTCCAAAAAAACAGGGGCTGTAGGTTTTGTTCAGGATGTCTGCAAGTCTCATTTCAAATTAAATTTAAGACTTCCTGAGATCTTTCTAATTCCAGTTATAATGGTATATAAGGGAAGTGCTAACATCTGACAATACAAGGCTGCTGTAAATAACTGTATATGCAAAGTTGTTACACCTTGAGTTTAAATTTTGAATATACTTTTTAGAATACTTCTCAACTCCAAAACCACTCCAGTTTTATCAAACAACTGTACTCTGCCAGAATTCAGTGTGAAAAAAATGCATCTTCAGTGTTGCAATTTACCTTTAATCGGTCATTTTTTCTTGCTGTAAAGTAATGAATAAAGAGAAAACCGAAAATAAGCCGCAATTAACCAGCATCACTCACTCATCTCCTAGCTCGACATCGCCAATGTGCTGCTCAGCATCGATGGCCTTATCGTCAGGCCGGCCCACTCGCTCCAGGAAACACAGACAGGGATCAGCGCGCATGGTGGTGTACATCTCATAGCCTGGAATCACAAATACGTTCAGGGATCTTAAAAAGTGCATAACAGATTGTCTCTAAGTCAGCGGCATGACTTCTGAGTTCTGGGCGTGAGGCTGGACAGCAGGAGCACTCCAGGCGCTGGTCAGCATGACCATCAAGAACTGAAACCATAGTCAACCTGTAAACCCTCTTCATGTAAACGTTAGAAACCCAGACAGAGAGAAGACACACCGTGTTTGAATACACCAGCAAGCAGAGAGCGGTCGGCCTCTGTGTCCCACCATCCCGCAGGCACTTCCTGTTGTTCCATCTCAGGCATCCAGATATCAACATCCCTGAAAAAACAAAAAAAAAAAAGCTTTCCTAACTTACTGTGTTCACGTGTATCACAATGAACTTCAATATGTGACTGTGTGTATATGTGTGCACGTGGCTGGTATAGAATGGGATATATGTAGAACCTGATGTCAGCTCCTTTCAGGACAGAGTCGGCGTGTTCACCAATCACCTCCTGTTTCAGGTAGTAAAGCATACGCACCCTCAGCAACACCCTAAAGGGAGAGAGGAGACATTTCCAGGTTGAATCGCAGGTGAAAATGTGGGCACACAAATATAAACACAAGGCGATGGGGGTTTCGCTGACTTGTTGCATTGGTGCTTGAGGTGTTTGCGGTAGCTGTCATCAAGCAGCAGGGTGTCGGGGTTGTACTTGCGGATCCACTCCACCTTCTGGACATCAAATGTACTCTGAGCCTTTACTCTCTTACCCTTTCTGCCTCTTGGAACTGGGATGGACAGGCCTAGCAGGAAAAAAAAAAAAACACTGATAGTTTTAATAATCCTGAAAAGTTTATGCAGTAGAGAACTCAGAAAATAAGACAATCGTCCACAGTGTCATTCGCTAATTTGTCCTGCTTTGCTTTTGCTTTGTATTTTATATGTTTTTATGACTGCTAAATTGTAACATCCACCTGCCCAGGGACCGTGGCTGAAAATTAGCCTTCTTGGCTAAATTTGGTACACCATGGTTATGCATGATGTTGATTAAAGAGCCATACCACCCATTTTGCATGTTTGACCCTAATATATTCAATTTTCATAAACATAACGTTACTGACAATCATTTCCCAAAGCATACTACTGGAACGGTGAATTAAAAATGTTTTTCCTACCTTCCAGACTGCCATTGGTTTCAGTTCATTCTGGTATGTTATTAAAATCAACTTATTGATACTTGAAATGTTCTTGGGATAGGTAATCCATCATCGTGAACAACAAGTATATTCAGGTTTTTTTTTTTTTAGAAGTTATGTAATTTTAGATTTTAAGCGCAATAAAAAGCGTGAAGTGAATATATGTTTCCACCAGGGAATATAGTCCCAAAAGAAGACCTTTATCCATTTATCCGTTAAAGAAGACGGTTTATTGAAGAAATTTTAACGACTGTGACTTCATAAGGCTACATAACCATTAGCAGGCAAAACATTGATTTTTAAGGTGGGTGTATTGCTTGAATATTTGATTTTGAAAGATTAAGAGATTTTGCAAAATATTATCAGGAAAGCGGAAATACAGTTTTATCCTTTGGGAAATGATTGTCAGTAATCTTACATGTATGAAAATTGAATATATAGACTAAAACATGCAAAATAGTTGGTATGGTCCTTTAATGCATATGGTCCCTGCAAAAATAAAGAAATAAATAAATGCATGTAGAGTTCAAACATTTGGAGCAGTTCCCTACCAGAGTGGTTGAGTAACGTTTGGGGCTCGCGTCCGTTCTCTGGTGGCGTGATGAGCTCCCAGATGAAACTCTTGATGTTCTCATCTCCGCGGTAATGAAGCAGGCAGAAGACCAGGATGACGCGGCAAATCGTTTCCACGTCACGCTCGCTAAGACGCCGCTTACACCTGGCATGTGATAGAATGTCCCTCCAGCGACCCCAACTGGAGAAGATAAAAAGTCGTGAGAAGAAGAGTTAAGGGGCCAAGAGGGGTGACACAAGAGGTTAATCAGTCAGGAAAATTAGATAACTTGTCAGTGCACAAATAAGACTAAAATTTTATAGTATAAGTTCCTTTTAGAAGGTTTTACTAGAATATAATATATTACATACACTATTTGAAATTAATTATAATTCCGTTTTACCTGTTAAATCAATTAGATATGAGAGAAAAACCATTTTAAGTGTTCAGATAATTCATTCAAGTGCTGTGCAAGAAAGCAGGCAAAATTCAGTATTAGCAAAGACTACTTACCCATAAACAAGCAGGTGTTTCTCCACTCGGAAACAGTCAGTGCGACCGTAACCCCCACCGCTATGACGATCTGAGCGTCGGGAGGAGCGTGACTGCCTGGAATTTGCAGGCGGATACTCGTCGTCGCTGTCTGGCTCCGACAGTTCTCCACCTTCGCCTCGCAAGCTGGAATACTGGCGGGTNCTCGTCGTCGCTGTCTGGCTCCGACAGTTCTCCACCTTCGCCTCGCAAGCTGGAATACTGGCGGGTCTGCTTGCGTACTCTGGGAGTGTCGATCACAAGGGTGTTCTATGGGGAGGGAGAAGTAATGTAAATTTCATGATTTGCTCTAAGTTCTAATATAAACATACAATTTTACTTCTCATTCATTGTTGCTGAGTCATCTTAACATCAGGAAAACTAATGTGTGTGTTTTTTTTGTTTTTTTTTTGTATAAATCCTCATTACCTTTCGGTTAATGGAGTCCATGTCTATATCCGCTTTCTTAGCCCATTTTTCCCAGAACTCAGGGTCATCCAGGGCAATGTCGTTGCGGTTCTCAGAGGCCACAAAGCTGGCCTTGGAGAACGTGGAACCCTTGCCCTCGCTCTCAATGGTGATGGTGGTGGCCCTGCGCTGAAGGATCTGGTCAATGTCCTCCTCACAGAAACGACTTCCTTCGTCGTTCTCGTCCATTATGGCAGCGTAGGCGCCCTTCCTCAGCAGGTCCTCAATCTCTTTCTTGGAGAATTGCTGGATCTGTTGAAAGAGGCACAGAAAGATATTAATACATGTGTTCCATTTGGATTCAGAAAACCAGAATTTTCTTAAGAAACAGGTATTATTTATTGGTTAATGAGCGGTGGGCCTTCTTACCCCGTTGACGCTGCTGTCCTTGTTGCCGCTCATGCTCTGCAGCACAGCACGGTCCAGACCAAGCTTCAGACTTGCTTTATCTAACATCTCCCTTTCATAAGAGTTCCTGGTGATCAGGCGGTAGACCTTGACCGCCTTAGATTGGCCGATACGATGGCACCGTGCCTGAGCCTGCGATGGGGAGAAATTAAGAATAAAAGCTTGAGAAAAGAGCATTTGACCATAAAATTTAAAATCATGTGCTAATGAATCTGTAAACATAGAAAGCATATATTTAGCAAAACAATAAAAAATAATTCGTATATCTCTTGATTGGAAGGGTGTTTTAGTTTTTGTCATTCTACTGCGTCACTGAAATTAAAATTATACCAAACAGCTTAGCGCAATTATTGTACCTGCAGGTCATTTTGTGGGTTCCAGTCAGAGTCAAATATAACACAGGTGTCAGCAGCAGTGAGGTTAATACCCAGGCCACCAGCACGGGTGCACAGCAGGAAGACAAAGCGGTCTGAGTCGGGCTTGCTGAAGCGATCGATGGCAGCCTGTCGCAGGTTTCCGCGCACTCTGCCATCAATTCGCTCATACAGGTATCTGGAAAATAACAGGGGATCACACTTTAAGTTCAATCCACATATTGACGCCTGTGGTAACATCAGCAAAGATTTAAAAACTAAATGTCAGATTTTTTTTCAAAAGTTGGAATTTCTACAGCTCACTTCTTCACGTACGTGTCACGTTACCCCTCTTTTAACCCTTTACTTTGCTTCCATTGAGAAGCCGAAGTTCAGACTTGGCTACAAAACAGCAAGAATGGAGCTTGTATTAATGTGCATAATGCACTGGAGATCTTCCGTCATACCTCTTGTTGATGAGGTAGTCCTCCAGGATGTCCAAGCAACGCACCATCTGAGAGAAGATCAGCACTTTGTGGCCACCAGCCTTAAGGCGTGGCAGCAGCTTGTCCAGCAGCACCAGCTTACCAGCTGATCGGATTAGGGCCTGCAAGTGGAAGTCGGGGGCCAGAGGGTTATACACCTCCCGCAGTTCCGCTACTATCTTCTCCTCGGCACCTGGACAACAGAGACAGAAATAATTGCTTTCATAGTCAGCTTTTCTGAGTTGTATCTTACACAATGGAATCACATCAAATGCAAATTTAGTGACCATCACCAAATTTGTTGCATACTTGCTTATCATTATCACCATTATTATCATCTTGAGTCAAGTATTGCATGGTCAAATGAAAAGCTGACTTTGATGTGCCGGTGTGTGCAATATGAGCTACTCTCCCACTTACACGTATGCAGTGTCACAGAAATGCTCCACTGCTGGCTTAGCATAACTTCTCTCTGCAGAATAGCACCAGCTAAAGTAGTTGAAGGAAAATCGGTTTCTTGAACTAGCTATGTGTCCAAAAGAGGACTGATGACATCATTATTATGATGTAATATATTACATCCCTCAAAAGTACAAGCTAGTGGTGGTGTGCAATGCGAGTGTGTCCTTTCTCCTTCATTACTAGCAATTATTTTGTTGCTCAGTGAACAGTCAATATCCATTTGATACTCACCAGGTCCCTTTGAATGATCCTATTGATAAGCAAGGTTTGGTCAGTTTATTGGAGGTGGATGTTCAGCTACTTGCCCATGTTACTAATGAGGCTCAGGACTGCTAACACATGTAACGTACTGCAGAGCCCTAGAAACTCACTTCGCTATACTAGAACAACAGCAAACTCCAACAGAGGAGGATAAATTTAGCTGAGGCGGACCACAACGTAACACTGAGGATCATTACCGTTAATGAGGTAGGGGTGGTTGCAGCACTTGCGAAGCTCCATCATAGTGTTGAGTAGGTTGGGGACGTTGCTGTTACTGTTGGCCCCCAAGCTGAGGAAGCTGAAGTTCCTCTCCAGGATGGCCCGGTAGTACTTCTTCTGGACATCCGTCAACTCAACCTGGGAGAACAGTCAGATTTTAGAATTCACTTGTAATGTCACTACATGCCATTATTACTTTTTTTTTGTTACCTTCACAAAGGAGGTAATGGGATCATTGGCATTTATTTGCTTGTCTGTCTGTTTGTTAGCAAGATATCTTATGTTATGGATGCATTTGGATGAAATTTGGGGAACAAAGATAATGTCAACAGGAAGAAGTGTTTTATTTGTTTTAGTACTCCAAGCCAATTTAGACAAAATCCCCATTCGGAAGGTTTGATTTAATGACATTTGTTTTCTCCAGCCTTCTGTTAATATCCAATCGTAACAGAAGACCCATAAAGAGTTTTTACAGAATATGCGCTACTTAACACTGACCTCAATGATGGTCTCCTGTTTGGGTGCCAAGTTCTTCTCAACATCCTCTTTGAGCCTTCGTAACATCATGGGTTTCAAAATGGCCTGCAGTTTTTGAACCTGAGGTAACAAGAAGATGATTTGCTCAGGCATGGCTGGACACAATCAGTAAGGAGATAATGAATGTGTGTGTATGTGTGTGTGTGTGTGTGTGTGTGTGTGTGTGTGTGTGTGTGCCCCAACAGGAGTGCATGTTTTGCACCTGTTCCTCTGTTTTGAGGTCTCCAAAGTCTCTGAGGAATTCAGTCTCAGAGGGGAACTGGGCCGGCTCCAGGAAGTGAAGCAAACTGAAGAGTTCTTCCACAGTGTTCTGGAGAGGCGTGCCTGTCAGCAGCACCTTGTGTTCCTGTAAGAAACCAAACAAAGGCAGCACAGTGAGATGGGCAGAGGGAGGACAGGCAGTCAAAGACATGAGGTGTGGGACACAGACCAACAGGCAGAGAAAGAATAAGAGGAGACATAATAAGGAGACAACATGGAGAAAACAGAGAAGCAGGACGAGAGAACAATGAAATGAGGGAGAGAAAATCATATGGAATCCTCATTTCACAATATGTGATAATATATGAAATGAGGAAAAGTGAAAATTTGCTACATTAAAAATCTGTAAAAAGGAAATTTCGAATAAACATACCCTAATGTAAACAATATAAACACAAAAATGGTCGAAAGTGTAAAGTATCGTAGTAATGCACCAAGAAAAAAAAAAGTCTATATATATTTTTTAAGATATTATGATCTATATTTATGCCTTGAATACAACAATGAAAAGGTTTTTAAAAAGACAAAAAAAAAAAAAAAAAAAACATCGCCTGTGGTCAACTCACCACGTCCAGCATCTTCAGACTGTCCAGTAGCTTGCAGTTTCGATTCTTCAGGCGGTGAGCCTCATCGATGATCACACAGCGCCAGGAGATCTCCCTCAGCTCTGGGCAGTCAGACAGCACCATCTCAAAGGTCGTGATGAGGGCGTCAAACTTGTATGCACCTGGGATCAAATGCTCCTGCAGACAGAATGCCAATATTTGTTTTGAGCGCTGCGCAATGTATAACAGGAGTAGCACAGACAAAAAAAAAAAAAAAAAAAAAAAAAAAATCCAACATATTTGGTACAAAAGTAAAGTGGAACAACCCCTCTCACCTTCTCATCTTTGCAGTACATCTCATACTGCTGGATCATCTGTCGGCTGGCCAGGCTGCCGTGGTAGATGATGGCGTTCATTTGGGTCCATGTGGAGAACTCCCTTTCCCAGTTGGTGATGGTGGAGAGGGGAGCAATGACCAAGAAGGGGCCCTGCACGCCAGCAGCATAAACCTCTGATAGGAGGGCGATGGACTGGATGGTCTTTCCCAGACCCATCTCGTCTGCCAGGATGCAGTTCTGCCTGAGAGATGAGCAACAGGGAGTGTAACTATGGAGCCCTTTTAAAACACAAACACCATATCTGGCAGAGGAAACCTGAAGCACCAATCTCACCTCAAGCATCGTAAAAAAAAGGCAGTTCTACGTTCTGTTTTGAACACCTAAATTTTTCAATCCAGATTTCCCCACAGTGAAAACAAGACGGCTGCCAATAAAAGAGACCTTGACATTTAATAAGTAAATGGATTTGTGTGATGAATACCTGTTGTACCAGTTGAAGAGCAGCCAGTTGACACCTTCCAGCTGGTACTCTCTGAGCGTGTTGCCATTCTTGTACTCTCTGTATTCTTCCAACTTCTTCCATGAACTGGCTGGGGGCCTTGCCTGAGGCATAAAGGAGACAAGGCAAAATGGCTGAAAACACGCCTTGTTGTGTTATATGGGTTCCTTACTGATACAATCCTTGTTCGGTGACTGAGGTTAACAACTGTCGACAACTCACCGTTCTCTTCAGGCGAGGTTGTCGGTCTTGAATCTTGCTGAATTCTTCAACCTTGCCCTCATCAACATCCTCCTTCAGCTCCCAAGTGGCATCTTCATAAGGCAGAGAGCACCACTTCACCAAGTAGTAGATAACGGGCTGGGAAAAAAAAAATTAAAAAAAAAAACATAAAACACGTGCAAAACTGGCAAAATGAGTTCAGTTGTATAGCAAAGAAAATGAGAACTGTTCTCCATTTTCCAGCTCTAAGGTGATATCCACCCACACGAGGCCTGGTGGTCTGGGCTCTCACCTCGCCGTTGTCCTTGTCCACGCTGTGGGACTCGTCAAGGATCCTGTCCACCTCCACGTAGTCTGGGTTGAAGGGCTCCTCCTCCTGAACGCGAACACGAGGTTTGACATGCACACATAAGAATGAACAAAGCTGTACATCGACATCAATCAAATGAAGTTGACACATTTACATTTGGCTGTACAGGATCCAAGAAATGAGGACTTCACCTACGAAAACTGTTACGTCTTGGAAACCACAAACAAAAGCTCTGAACAATAAACAGTTTTAAACAGTGCCAACCCTCTTATCAAGTCAAACCACATTTCTCTCCCTGACAATTATCACACGGCTTTATACTCTAGAATAATGCCCAGCAGTATCATGTCTTACATAAACTTCCTGTTTCAAAAGAAAACAAGGATTAAGGAAGTAAAAATGGCATTTCATGGGCCTTTATTCTGTGAGGAAGTCATCACCCATATGTCCCCTCTCACCTCCTGGAAGAGGTGTCTCATCTGTGCGTGCTTGGTCTTGAACCGTTTGATCTTTTGATGGATCCTCTTATCCTTCTCCAGCTGCTCCAGCGTGGCCCACTCACAGTGCAGGTAAGAACTGAGAGCAAGAAAGTGAAGAATTTTACTCGTTTGGATGTTTTCTCAGATTAATTCAAAAGTTCAGTGGCTTTATAAAAAGGCAGATTAAAGGACCATACCTCTCATTTTGCATGTTTGAGCCTAATATATTCAATTTTCATACATGTAACGTTACTGACAATCATTTCCCAAAGCATACTACTGGAACGGTGAATTATTATTTTTTTCCTACCTTCCAGACCGCCATTGGTTTCAGTTCATTCTGGTACACTATTAAAATCAACTTGTTGATACTTGAAACGTTCTTGGTATAGGTAAATCCATCATCGCGAACAAGACATGTATTCAGGGTTTTTTTGAAAGTACGTAATTTTAGTGTTCAAGTGCAATAAAAAGCGCAGAGTGAATGTATGTCTCCACCGGGGAATATAGTCCCAAAAGAAGACCTGCATTCATCAAAAAATTTAAACAACTGTGTCTTCATAATTTTGTGGTACTACTAGCAGGCGAAACATTGATTTTTAAGGTGGGTATATTGCTTGAATATTTGATTTTGAAAGATTAAGAGATTTTGCAAAATATCAGGAAAGCTGAAATACAGTTTTATCCTTTGGGAAATGATTGTCAGTAGCGTGTATGAAAATTGAACATATTAGGCTCAAACATGAAAAATGGCCGGTATGGTCCTTTAATGGTGAAGCTACTGACGCTTACTAGTTCTTGTATTTTACAAAGAATTCCTCAATGTTGATGTAGTGGCCAGGGGACACCTTAAAGACAAGAATGAGCTTTTAGACAATTATTTCCACACTTAAAATAAAGATATTACAGTAATTAATGCAATGAGTGAAACACGTACTTCCTTCTTGGCTAATCTCATAGACAGAACTTTGTCTACAATTGCAGCGTCTTCCTCACTCGGGTTTTCCTGTAAAAAAAAAAGAAAAAAAAAAAAAAAAAAANAAAAAAAAAAAAAAAAAAAGAAAAAAGAAGACTTTAAATAATCAATCTTTCCAAAAAAAACAAAACAAAACAAAAAAAAACAATACAAGCTGCTTTCCTCTCATTTCAACAGCTCATGATGGGAATTCAACCATCCTTACAAAGGAAATAACTTTGTAATAACAAACTCACCACGAAGAATTGCATGCTGGGCAGTCCGTCTCCATCCATCTCCATTTCCTGTTTAAGCTGTGCTGCCGTCCCTCCGCTGATGGAGGCCACAGCTGCTGCATTTGTAGTAACATCTACGTCTTCCTGCTCATCCTCATCATCTGTTATCTTGATATCCAGGTCCTCTGTGTACTTCTTCCTCTTCACCACACGATTGGAGCGCCTCTTCTGGTGAAGAAATAGCATTTGCTAAATGTTAAGTGTTGCGTAATAAAACCGCATTTATGTTACGTTTTCTGTTAAGATTCAAGCAACGGCAAACAGACATTCTAACAATCTTATTGCCGCATCCAACAGCTGATTTCAAAGGAAAATCACAATATTATTTCAAAGGAGGCAGGGAAATAGTGGCAGCGTCCCACAGCAAATAAATTGCTATGCACTAAGAGATGCGCAATAAATGTTTTATTGAGGGAATCTCACTTTACCCAACCATGATTTCCTTCCTTACAAAATGACAACGCAGCTCATTCAACTCCTCAGACTACAAGCTCACTGACAAAAACATGTTTACAATCAATCAGGATGTCCCTAACGAGACTGATAGCGCACAACAGTAATTAAACGGCCCATGCTGGTCCTTTCATAGAAGGGCTGTGATAAGGTTCTATAATGAGACTACCGCTGTGCAAATCCTCAACACTCTTCTGAGACAACCAGATGTGCCTCTGTCGGACAAGTCTTGAACTGGAAAACTAGGTCAAAACAGCATTATTTCTGACTCTGCTAGAATGATAAAAGGGCTTGTGACCTCTAAGCTTGTTTTCTGAGACTTTTAAAAAATGGCGATGTAAGATCACTGCACAGGTTCACATAAATGTTGCCGACTATGTCTCAGCGGCAAACCATGGTACCAATAACTGTTGATAACACACACCAGCAAAAACATCCATCCAACTAACAAAAAGAAGAAGATATGTAATGAACCACAGATATCACAAGTGTTAGAACACACATTCGCATTAACACACAATCAAAAATAAAGCGTGCAAAAACAGCTATACTTTTAACAAAAAACTTTAAAGGACAAATCAACTTCCTGCTTTCTGTGGCTTTTATTCAGAGGCAAAAAGCAGCAACAACGAAATTATTAGATATTTGTTGCATTGATGCAACCATCAAGTTAACATTTGAGCAAACTGCCCAGCTCAAAGTATGCTACTCTAATGAGACTCTGAGTGTGTGTGTGTGTGTGTGTATGTGTACCATGATCATGTCGTCCTCTAGTGCTGCAGGTGAGGCAGGACTCAGCTCCCCATCAGAGTGGTCTGAGGATGCATTTCTCTTTCTTTTCTTTGCTCCCACAAGGGTAATAGTGCTGGAGGAAGAAAGGGGGAAGAAAAAGAATCAGGAAAAAAAATGTAAGAAGAGTCAAAGGACAGGACTAAATATTTCTATAAGACTACTTTTACAGCCGTACAGAAATGAGTCACATTTCAATAACTCGTTCCCACACTTACTCTTCACACACAAACTAACTTACTTCGTCTTGGTTTTGCTTTTACTCTTGTTCGCAGTCCCAGGCATCACTGTGCCTACAGCTGCTCCGGCTGTTCCTCCTGCTGTTTTTACCTTGCCCTTCTTATCGGCTCCGCCTCCAGATTTAGCTCCTCCAACTATGGGACTTTTCTTTTTGCTCCCTCCTCCACTGGACTTTTTCTTAGCTGCAGACACCACGGTCATGGTGCCTCCCACCTCTGCAGAGGTCTGGCCGGTTGGAAGCTCGTCCTGGTTCAGAACTCTGGGGAGGTTCTTCTCACCCCGCGCTTTGGCCCGAGCTATGGCTTCAGCCACAATACGGTTCGCCTTCTCCTGCTTGCACAGGATCTCCACTCTTCTCACGGAGGCGGGTTCTCCGGGGGCCTTGGTGATGCGGATGGCCTGGGATGGTGTGGTGGTGGTAGTGGAGGAACCAGCAGTTGAGGTGTTGATAACTTTCACCACAGAGACCGTGCCACCAGCAGAGGAAGCAGAGCTTGTCTGGGTAACAGTGGAAGATTAAGAAAAAAAATAGAATCAAAAATTCCAAAAACGGTTTTAAGACCGTTTCTAGTGTACAGAAAATAAGACAATATTTTTGCATATGTGAAAGTCTACCTGGGGCTGCAGAAGCATTTTGAGTGGCACCGCAACTCTCTGTCCTCCTTGGCCCTGAGAGATCTGCAGTACCTGTGGGCTGCCCGCATTTCCTCCTCCTGAAACCAGCTGATACTGTAAAAATGAAGGAAAAGAAAGTCAAGTCACTCTGCAACTACAAAAAAAAAAAAAAAAAAAANAAAACACTCTGGTTGTTGCTGTTTATGTTTGCACATCTCATGCAAGCAGAAGCACTTGCTGCAGTCACAGCTCACAACTCCAACACAAATGTTAGGATGGTTTATAAAAGAAAAAAAAAAAGAATTAGCCACAAAGAGCATAAACAGAATTTTTGTTGCACTAGCTCTAGGTGTTCAGCTGGGCAGCACCATGGTGTAGGAACTCACATCTCAGAATGCAGTGCTGGCAATAAATACTTAGTTTAATAGGAATGACTGAAAATTGACTGTGAGCTAAAAGCCAGTATTAAGCGTATTTTACAAAAAAAACAACTTTTGCTTCTATAAATGCAGACAACGTTCAAGATTTACATAATGTCCACAATAAGGAAAATGAAACTGGAATTTTGCGTACCCAAAAGAGTGCAGATCTGTGTCACAAATATAAAAATGTCAGAGCTCAGAGTAATTTATCACAAACAAGGAAGTAAGAAGGAATGCCTCCAAAACTGTACACAGGAGGACACTGATCTGAGTCAGCAAGCAGGTAATCCCAAACTCTGACACACTTCTTCCTCACCTTAACTCCTCCTTGCTGGTTGGGCTGCTGCTGCACCTGCAGCTGAATGGTGAGCACTTTGGGCTGCCCTCCAGCCTGGCCTGCAGCCCGGGCCTGCGTGAGGGCTGCTAGCTGACTTCCCTGTAGCACCAGTTTACCCCCAGGGAGCTGACCCAGCAGTAGTCTAGTCTGGCCTTGGGGCTGCTGCTGTTGGCCCCCTTGGGCTGTCTGAACTTGTGTGACCTGCTGCTGTGCTGTTCCAGCTGTCACCGTAACAGCTTGACCCTGGGGTGTGACAGAGCCAGCCTGGGAAGGCTGCTGGAGGACCAGGGTGATCCGCTTTGCCTCACCACCCTAGAATCAGATACACAGAATGATATTCATTAAACAGTGACTTGAATCTGCAGCATCTGAAACCTAGCTGTGATCCTGATAACGCCTGACATTTATGTGTTTCCATTTGGTGTTTTTCATTTTCCTTGTCACACATTGCTGAGGATCGCTCTAAGTGCAATAATTTCACTGCCTGCAACCAGCTGCTGTCAGCTCTGTTGTTTGTGCACGTGGCAATAAAAGTCTTGAATGCTAATTGCAAAACATAACACCACTACAAACATGACTGTTGTCATAAGTTATCAATGTGAGACGTTGTTGCAGGAGCAGTTGTGCTGACCTGTGTCTGCATGGCTGGCTGGAGCTGCACCTGGCCCTGTGGCTGGACCTGGATCTGTGCAGTCTGGCCCTGGGGCTGGACTTGGACTTGAGTCTGGCCTTGAGTCATCTGTGCTTGGGCTGGGATCTGCACTTGAACAGTCTGGCCTTGCGTCTGCTGCACCTGCTGAGGCATGGAGGTCAGTAGAACCTGTTTCACCGGCCCATTGGCAGACTGCACCAGCCTCTGCACCCCAGCAGCACCCACCTTTACTTGACCTTGACCTGGGCTGGTCTGATTCAAGACTGTGCTACCAGGCAATATGGACATGCCAGGCCTAAGAGGACCACTAGACAACACACGGATGACCTTTCCACCGGCTGAGCCTGTGGCTCCTGATACAGTCTGCAGTACCTGGGCTTGACCCTGGGGACTTTTGAGAATGACAATTTTACCACCAGCCTGCTGTGTGATGGCAGCTAACTGCTGGGGAGTGAGCTGGTGAGTTATTTGTGCGAGCTGTTGTGTGGAGACGGTGGCAGTGGTATTGGCCAGGGTGCTGGAAACTGTAAGGGGTGAGCTCAGCAGGACGGTGCTACTGTTACTGGCAATGGCTAGGGTGGTCTGGGCCTGGATTTGGGGTACAGTGTCAACAGGACTTGAAATCTGGACTGGAGCTGCTGCTATAGAAACAGTCTGAGGGGGGATCACTGACACCGTCTGCTGTGTGGGGACTTGAACTGGGGCAGAGTCTGGGACCGTAGGGACTGCTAACGGAACACCAAAGCCAGCTGTGGTGACTGTGAGCTCAGGGGTAAGAGTATGCTCAAGCTCAGCTGGTGGATCCACCTGACCCAGGGCCAGCTTAAGGGCCTCCTCCACAGGGTCTGAGGAGCCCTGAGAGAAGGAGTCATCCGGTAGGGCATCCAAGTTGAACAGCGGTGTGTCCTCAAAGAGGTCCATGATGGGATCTGCCATCTTGCCCCCTCCACACAGGGAGATGGGCAGAACCTTACGACTCCTAGATGGAAGCTGAATAATTGTTGTCCAATTCGTCTCAATGTTCAAGCAAATAACTGAAAATATACAGAGGAGAATGCAAAAAGTCAGTGAAACATGGAATCATAAGCATGGCATTATCAAAGCTTGTGCTGCTTACCAAGTAGTACAGAGCCTGTTTCAGATCTCTGTACAACAACTCAAGCTAAGTTTGTCACATTCAATGATCAGTACAAGAGCATCTACGGTGTTTTAATAAAAACAAAAGCAAGAGAGACATTTTGGAAAGATGGTCCTTGGAATCAATCTTATATATCTTTCACATTTGTTTATCCTTGCTGTATACAATATAATGGAGCATATAGATACTTTCAGACTATATACAGAAAGTTACTTCTTACAGTTTTGTTCTCTAACACATACAAAGAGCAGACGAAATCTTAAATAACTTTGCACAAAGACATGCCAACCTACAGACCAGGTTAGCCTATCAGCAAAAACTGTTGTATACTATACCAATAACGTCTTTAACAACTATTAAATAATAACACGTAATAACATGTTAACTCCCTATAAAAGAAAATAACTTACTACTGAACCAAAAACAATTTACTGTTAGTGCATGGAGAGCTTGCCTAGAGAAGCCATCAATGTGATTTAAGCGTCTTTTTATATTTTATACTTATCGTGTATTCGCAGAAGCTTCATACAAAACTCGACAAAGAGTGAATGAATGAAAGCAGTAGTTGCTGAAGTCAGACGAGAAGGGTGCTGATGCTGGTAACCTAAGATGCTTTCCTCTCCGCTCGTATTGCAGCTTCTCACAAACCCGTCGGCTAGCATTAGCCTAAACCGCCACCAAGATGTGTGTGTTACAAAAGCGGTGTGGCTTTAAAAACGTTTGCTTGGGCTAATAATCGCAGTAAATGAGGCGTTTGAAATCCTTAGCTAGCTTCTCTGTCATTTACTATCAACCATTCAGTCAGCCGGACTCTCTCGATCTCATCAACAAACCGGACCAAACCAAAGCAACGTGCCACAATAACCATTGCCCGTCAACGTTCAGACACGGGTTAGGCCGCAATACTGTTTCGGTTGGTTTACGTCCATTTTTCAGCAAAAATACGTGGAAATAACGACCCAATCCACTGCCCTAAGTCCCTCTGTTATAATTTCGGGGTGCTAAATTTACCTTTGCGTCGACACACATGGCTTTCTCCGTCTCACAACACTGTACGATTACAGGAAACGGCCAGAGAAGTGCAGGAACTAACATTCTTACCAGAGAAAGCGTCAAAAACACGCCCCTCTAACAATATCAAAAGATGATTGGTCCAAATTCCCTCGAGCCGGCAGCATACCACAATTTCATTGGCTAAACTAGTTGTCCGTCATATTAGAGGGTACGCTTCTGGGCGGGATGTGAGCAGAAGTTCGGTTGAGAAAACAATAAATGCGGCCTAGCTGGAATCATTTGACTGATATCAACATTGGTGTTTTACAGCCACAGACTCTCCAATTACCGTAGAGTACACACATTAAAGAGCTGAGTGGATGAAAACAGACGGTGTTCTGTTCAACTGTCAGGGATGACGGAGTGAATAATCCTACATTTAGGACTCGCACACCGTCAGTTTCCCAGGGTTTTATTACAGAGCTACAGCTGATGAATCAGCCCATATCAATTAATGAATGGGGACACCTTGTGGCAGAGCTTAGGTACTTTCTAGAAATAAACGTTCAAGTCCCGTCAGCACGTTGACGCCTTTTGGTTATTTATAAGTATATTTTCAGACACTAATGAACACCTTTGCCCTGATGACCAAGCTAATGATCTTTTGTGTTTGCAGTGTGTAGGATCAATTGTGGTTGAGGTTTTGGCGCCCTCTAGCGGGTGAAGGTGGTAGTAAACTGAAGTGTGAGTATTTCTACTCCTGAGATTTTAATTTTTATCGACCTGTACACTGTTTTCTTAAATATTGAATTATTGTCTTTAAATTATTTTATGACCTCGTATTTCGTAATTAAGAGATATTAAGTCATGATTATGAGATACTATCAGATAGACAGACAGATAGATAGATAGATAGATAGATAGATAGATAGATAGATAGATAGATAGATAGATAGATCTAGAAATTGAAACATGGCTGATTATGACTTTTTAAACTTTTTTATCCTATCTTAAAATATAATGCACCGTAAAAGGTGGAATAGGTGGTATTATTTCTGTAGATTAGACTACAAATAAGGCCAGCCACTTTTAATTTTGATAAATTATTTGCATTGATATGATCCACAAATTATTGTCTTGGATCGCTATTGTCAGAAATACTGTCTGAATTATCCTATCACAACACTGAAAGTGTGTGTGTGTGTGTGTGTGTGTGTGTGTGTGTGTGCATGTGTGTATATGACAGAGAGAGAGAGAGAGAGAGAGAGAGAGAGAGAGAGAGAGAGAGATATGGTGACCATGAACCAATCAAGCGTAAATGACTGGATGTGACAGAACACCACACTTTATCCACGGCAGCCCTGCAGAGATGAGCCTTCTTGCTCGCCAAAGCCTCCATCTGTCTGCAGCTCTGTGATGAGGATCTGCTATTCAGCACACTTACACTCTGCCCCATGCTGCTGTCTGCTGGTCCACGCCAACGCCAGCTCTGCTGGTGAGAGCTATATTTACAAACAGCTGCCATGGCACCGGTAGAGAACCAGGAGGCCAAATATTGCATGAGCAAATCAAACTGTCACACCCAGAACATATTACAGTGTAAATACATTTATTTCCATGTGACAAAAGAATGCTTAATTGACTAATGAGGGATTTGAACTCCTGCTTGAGTCATTTTTGGAAATTTTCTTTTCAACGAATTTAGCTCAGTCACCTAAAGCATTGTAGAAAAGATTATTGGACAGAACAATAACTTTTGGCTTGTGAAAGTCTTGACATTGCTGCCAAGTCTGTAAACAACAAATGAGGCATCAAAAATGGTGTTAGAAGTGTGAAAGACTCAAAAATGGCTCACATGATATGCAAGAGTTGAAGCATTGTTCTACATCAAGACTTTTTTCCAAATAAAGTTTTCTAGGTTTTGTTTTAGAAGTTTTCTTTTAGAATTTTCTAGAATGAGACAAAGAAGATTTTTTCCACCTATTTTATTGGAAACTTTTCAAGGCTCATTATGAGCCTTTAAAAAGAAAGAGGACATTTAGACACTTTTTATAGTGTGGCTACATTATACATTCCTACTATAAAGCAAAATACTGAGGCAAATTTAGATTAATTTATTTAATATTTTATCCAGATAGAAATTTCTCTGTGAATAAACATTTGTTGCAGGAGACTAACAGGCAGACAGAGGAGGATCATTCATAAGACACAGCAGAACAAATCAAGTTTGTATGCTAGACAGGATGCAGTGTTTCAGATATTTTCAGTTAAAAAAAAATCATATACAGTCATACGTCATTGTACAGAAGCCCACGTTGCACTACTTAATGATTTTATCACATTAAACATGTTTGGTATCCACAAACCCCTCAAATATTTTTACATAGAGAAAGTGAGATATTTTTTTTTCTCTCAGGTGAGAAATATAATTTTCATAATTGAATTTTTGCTCAGTCCTTTATTAACACATCCTCTCATGCACTATATATAAAGAGCTACAGATTGACGCCTTTCTTCATCTTTTTATCCATCTCCATTAACTCATTCTCTATCCAAATCCTTCCTATCAACCTTGCACGTCTCCAACCTGCCCCTGTCCTCCTTCCTCACAAGGGGAAGACCAGGAACCCAGAGAAGGTGGAGTATTTCCAGCCTCCCATCAGGTTTCCTTTCTCCAGGCGGAGGTAGGCCTTGTCCCCCTTCTCCATGATAACAAGACCTGCATTGGTGGCAGCTTCTCTTGTTACATCCTGGTCCCCAGCAAAAGCCGAAATCATTGCCCAGCCATTAACCATCAGACTGACCTAGGAGACAGGAAATAGAGGAGTTGGAGTGCTGTGTGGTATCCCATTATCACTCTCCTGGTTGAAGTATCGTACCTGTATAGTTTGCCTGTTGTAAGCCTTTACAACATGGAAGTTGAAGCTGTACACCCCTCTTCGTGGTGCCAGGAAGACACTGCTCTCTTGGTCAAAGTGACTGCCCACGTTCACCAAGATCTGATCCGAGCAAAGAACAAGATGGTGTGAGACATACACATGAAACAGTAAAAGAAAGGTGTTTTGATTGGATAAAACACCAGTTAATTCTTCTGCCTAATTTCCACCTGAACTCATCTGAAGTTATGATGCCAAATCAGGTATGTTCAGCCAATCAAAAGCCGAGGGACAACTCTTCATCAGCTGAACTCACCTGATCATAATTATCTGATGAGTTCTGTCAGGTTGGGTAGAACAGTGGAAAATACAGATGGATTAAAAACCTGATTTTGCTATGTCAAAGGAAGATTAGATCCCCATCACCCACCAAACACACTGTTAGCCACTGTAATTGGACTTTGCACTTCTCCCAAACATCTCATGTTTTGACATCTCTGCAAAAGACCAAAATGTCCGTGAAAGTCTCTTAACAGGAGTGCAGCAACCACTGGGAGTTCAAAAGTCCAGTATTTATCTCATCATTCTTTTTCCCCACTGACAGTCCTCCTATTATATGTGCACCCTGTTGTGGTGTGGCACAAGTTTACTTTCTACAAACCACTTTCATTATTCTATAAGCTGTTTGGGGAAAATAAATAGACGCTTCTTTATTATGGTGCCTTCAAAGATGGCCCTGCTTACTTTAACACTCCAAGATAAAAATACAGTGGGTAACTTGCAGCACACTCGGTGAGCCTTGTAACATCAGACATGGAAACATGTCACGGCATATACTCACATTATCAAAGTAGATGATCATGGTGCGGTTGCTCATATCCGTGGGCTCGTGGTTGGTCTGGCGGCTGGCAGAGAAGGCCACCCGGCCGGAGCCAGAGCGGACGGACATGCCCAGAGCATTACCAGCGGGCTCAGATGAAGGAGTNCCCGGCCGGAGCCAGAGCGGACGGACATGCCCAGAGCATTACCAGCGGGCTCAGATGAAGGAGTGGAATCACATACAACCAAGCATTTTCCCTCAAGGATGATTGGCTCTGTGTCATTCTGACCCCTGGACCCTAAAGGTCCCCACAGTAAAACCAGCAGTACACACTCAAAGCTGACCAGACCCACTGACCTGGGATGCATGACTGATCCTGGGATGGTAGGTCAAATGACTCTTTTTAATTATATGGAGAAGTGTCACTTTGGACAACCTGAGGAACAAATAAACATATAAAGAGAGGAAAAACCTGTTTGAACTGTAACCCCTATTCAATTTGGTGTCAGAACATCAGCATATAGGTGGAAATAAAACCAACAAACTGGTCTTAGAACCAAATTTTATTCAGAAATATATAGAACTGCTCATTGTGTCTTGTTTTCCCTCACAATATAATTAATCCTAAATCTCTTCCATGTATTGCTGGTTGCTTTCCCTGTCTGTAGGGGGGCAGAATGACAAAGACAAATACACCTGTGGGTATTTTTAAGTTTATTTCTTCAGCAAACAACCTGAGAAGAAGACAGGAGAGAAACGGGGGANGGGGGTGAAAAGATAACGCGAAGTAAGTAAGAATCCAAGCTTAGACTCAAAGTGATGAAGAGTAGGAGGAGGAGATGGTGAAAGACACAGAGGAGAGGTGAGGATGAAAAAAATGATGAGGTAAGATTCTGGATAGTTGTCAGAGGAAGGATGTAGCATCCAGAAGGGAGTGAGAAAGAGAGAGGGAGAGGGGGAACAACTCCACTGAGTGACCATCTGTCTTTTACACGTACCTCCTCCCTCCCAACATGCATTCCCTAACATAACACACACACACACACACACACACACACACACACACACACACACACACACACACACACACACNACACACACACACACACACTCTCTTACTGCTTTGTGCTTTTTTTTTTCACACACAGACACATGTACAGTGTACATAAATCTCCTCACTTGCGGTGATGGTCTTTTATTTTGAGCTTCTGGTTTCCTCGCTATTTGAAGTTAAAAGTTAACCTGAGGAGTAGAGCCAGTTTCCCCTTCTGATGCCACAGAGTTCCAGCATTTAATTCTATAAAATCCTGTAGATTATCACAAACATCATGCATTTACTTATGTCTTCATGAAGTTTCAAACACTAATATAGCAGTTTTGGTTGAATTAAGGATTCACATTGTGGCATATGATGTTGTTTACATTCACATTCACCTTCATAGAACTGTTCTAAAAATTACTTGACTAGTATAATAAAATCCTTGTATTTTAAGTCCATAAAAAATAAATGTCACCTGTTTTCATCTGGATGATGAATGTCTTTTATTCCATGTCAGGTAAAAATAATTGCTTCCTCCACAGTGGATTATAATGGTCAAAAATCCTCGTTCTCTCACTCTCTGTCACATTATTTCACCATTCAACATGCTACTCGTCCTTCGTATAACCACGCCACAGTATGCTCTCTCTCTCTCTCTCTCTCTCTCTCTCTCTCTCTCTCTCTCTCTCTCACTCTGTCACTGCTTCTTTCTCACTCTCTGTTATATCCACCCACTCACCTATTCTGTGAAATAAAGAAAATAAGAAGATGCTCAGCAGCTTAAAGAGTAGCATTACCAACCAAGTGGCAGTGCTTTGGGCTTTTTTTTCTCCGTGATACGCAAACAAATCAAGAGTTAAAATAATCTAAAATTCCCTCTTGTTTCTTGTACACCTTCATGAATATTTCCAGAGTCTTTTTGCAGCTATTCAACTTCTTTTATACGAGACATAGAAAGGAAATCTTTACTGTCTTCTAGCAGATTTAAGGCTAGACTAAGTGCTTATGCAGCACTCTAAGGTTCTCAAACTGTAGTACGAAAACATTGGTGGTACTTGAAGTGCCCCCTAGTGGTATGCCAAATGACTGGAAATTTCTACAGAGGATCAAAATAATTAAATCTATGGAAATTCTGCTATTGTGGCAAATTGTTCACAAATAACATGGGTTCTATAAGAAATAGTTTAAAAAGTTTGAAATCTTACATAGTGCACATTATGATCTATATGGACACCAGTAACTTTTCACGCTCATACTATAAATTTGTCATTTTCAGTCCAGCATGCAATCATGCATGAGGTTTTCCCGTGTCTTTACCCTGATAAAGAGCTGGTGAAAAGGGCACATATATCCATGATAGGACATAAATAATAGGTATATTCATAAAATGTCATTTTCAATCAAAAATCAGGGACAAGAGCAGTATTCCAAAGAAATGTTAACAGTCACCAACCAACAGTCACAAGATGTTTTCTCTGGAAACAGTGGTACTCATAATCAGCATCATCATTCATCGCTGGCATCATGACTACCTGCTGAGTTCTGTGCAGGTTTCTACAGAGGCCATGTCATCAGTCTTCCAAGCAGCAAGAAAAGGCCAAAGTATACACAAAAAAAGTTCCCAGTTGCATTCATTGCACCACTTGAGCCTGAGACACATTTTAAATAATAGCTTTAAACATAATTTCTCAACCCCAGAATACTGGTGGTCTCAGTGTTCTCCACTAGAAATAAGCTTCATGTTAATATCATAGAATAGTGCTAACTGAGCTGTTTAAACTCATGTCTTTGACCACAGTTTTAATGAAACTGGTATATTATCTGTTTATTGAGGACGAAGACAGACATGCTTATGTAGAATCTCCAGCTCAGGGTTGAATAGTTCCAGACATGGAACTATCGTGCTCTCTCCCCGTGTTAAACAGCACGGTGCCCATCAGCGTTATTCTCTTTGACCCTCATGGTCCTTTTGTCCATCCACATCAGACTCAGACAATAGAGATGCGGCTGTGAAGCTCAGTTTTGTAGAGTCCAAAGCCCAAACACACAGGCTGAGTGAAGGTGGCAGAGAAGGTGTGGATGTGGGTGAGATGGCTCAAAGTCCCCACCTCAGAGAAAGAGACTGTTCCTGCACCGTAGTCCAAAGCTACGGCGACTCGGCTGCCGGTCATTTGGTAAGTGAGACGGGTCTTCCTGCGGTTGTGCCAGGCAGCTAACTTCCTGTCATGCTGCTGTGTCAGGCTCCACAAAAGCTGAATATTTCACAGAGGAATTTTAATCAGAGAATTTGTTTTTCTTTTTGGAACCTAAAGTGACAGATAAAGACGTGCATTGAGGACACTTTAGACATATTTTAAGGTGCTACATGTGGGATTTCATTTTCAGTAAACATGTATTATGCTAGTTCTATAAGCATTATGTGAATATATTACAGTATATAAATAAGCAAGACCATGAGAGAGTTGGCAGCCTCTATAGATCACTATGTTGTTTTACAGAGTAGAATGTGGTGGAACATTTTCTGAGCAAATGAAATTAACTTAACAGTTTTAGAATTTTGGTGGAGCCCAGAGACGAATCAAAGAAAGGTCAAGGCCAAGAGTAGGGAGAGAGGGATAAGATCAACATCCAACAGGAAACAATGTTGCTTATCCAAAATGTGTTCTAAATACTCATCAATACACTGCAATCAAATACTGGTTATCTATCATCTCTGGAGTTTGTAAAACTAGTAAATTAAAGGAGGACTCCACCAATTTTACACATCAAATCAGGACCCAATTTGGAATTTACTGGGAGCGCTACTCAGCATGTAGCAACACCTTATAAAGCTTTAGTAGCTGTAGAGGGCGCTGTGCAATGCAAGAGAAATGGATTCTTATGACATCACAAAGGCTACTTCCTGCTGGTGCTGAAGACTAAAAGCTAAAGCAATAAAAAGCTGATAAGGCCACTTTAGAACTTCTTTAGAAAATTCAACTCCCGAACATCTAGTAGTGGCTTTAGTTTTCAAACGTGTCTTCAGACTCAACAGGAAGTAACCCCTGTGATGTCATAAGGATTCGTTTTCCTGACTTTTGCACAGCGCATTCTAATTTCGCAAAAGCCTTCATACAGATGTTTTCACATGGTGTGAAGACGAAGACCAATAAATAGAATTTGGTGATGTAAAATTGGGGAATTCTCCATTCAATGATAAAATGCCACATTTAGCACCTTTAAATTATTGAATGATATCAACCAAATTAACCAGGAGGCACACATACCTTGTTGTTCCCAAAGGCGTTCCCTTCTTTTCCCTTCCGCCCAATACTTCTATAGCAGATACCAATATCCCAGAATCCGTCAGCCTCTAGCTCCCAGTAGTGAGTTCCAGAGGCGAAGGTCTGGACAGTGAGGACTTGGGGCCAGTGATCAAATCGTTCTGGGGAAGCAGGGCAGGGCAGGCGGGTTTTAACCCGTGTGACTGAGCGCAGGTCATCAGAGACGCTCAGGAAAGGATGAGCCGAGTTCTTGTCCAGAGTCAGCGGACTAGTTACTGAATGACAGGAAAACAACAGGAGGAGGCGCAATTATGGCTCAGCCACACAGTAAATTAATTCTCTTTCTCTTTTAATTAATTGAAAAAAGTTTCTTCTTGATGTTTATCTAATATTAAAGGACCATACCACCCATTTTGCATGTTTGAGCCTAATATATTCAATTTTCATACATGTAAGGTTACTGACAATCATTTCCCAGAGCATACTACTGGAACACTGAGTTAAAAAAAATTTTCCTACCTTCCAGACCGCCACTGGTTTCAGTTCATTCTGATATGCTATTAAAATCAACTTGATGATACTTGAAATGTTCTTGGGATAGGTAATCCATCATTACAAACAAGACGTATATTCAGATTCTTTTCTAAGTTTCATAATTTTAGTGTTTAAGTGCAATAAAAAGCATGAAGTGAATGTATGTCTCCATCAGAGAATATAGTCCCAAAGAAGACCTGCATTTATTGAAAAATTTGACTTGACTTCATAATTTTGCATATTTTTTTTTTGTAACTATTAGCAGCTGAAACATTGATTTTTAAGGTGGGTGTATCGCTTGAATATTTGATTTTGAAAGATTAAGAGATTTTGCAAAATATCAGGAAAGCTGAAATACGGTTTTATCCTTTGGGAAATGATTGTCAGTAACGTTACATGTATGAAAATTGAATATATTAGGCTCAAACATGCAAAATGGATGGTATGGTCCTTTAAAATCCAGAATGCGCTCCAAGTATGAACAATATGGAGAAACTATGAAAAGAGAAGAATCTGTAACCCTGTGAAGTCTCAGCTTTCAACAGCTTATTCTTCACAGGTTTTATGGATAACTCCTGGCTCATAACATCCACAAATTCATTATCTCTTCATGACTTACACAAGCAAAAAAAAAACATGAATTCTGGTTATGTTTTAATTTTTGTTTAATATAAAAATGTTGTGCTGTGAATTTTCTTTCATATTCCATGTGTGATTCTGTCACATGCAAGAAAAAATTCTTTTTCATGTTTTTATGCTATAACTTCCAAAATTTTCAATAATTTTAAAACTGTAAAGTTTGAATTTTAAGGTGGGATTTTTTTTTAAATTGAATTCACTGAATGTGTGAAGGGAAAAAAAGAAGATGCTGTACATTGTGTTAAAGACAATTTTTAAGTGGTAAACAAATGCCAAAACTGAATGTAAAGTCAAACTGCAAAAAAAAAAAAAAAAAAAAAAAAAAAA
>VXCM01005848.1:0-31064 GCA_014773175.1 Lucifuga dentata
TCGGGCTTGGGACCGGCACAAGGAGGACACTGGCTTGTGCCCCCTTGAGGCTGCATTATGCAAAATAGACGGTATGGTCCTTTAATGTGCGTAGCGTCCTTGTCCTCCGCTCCGGCAGGGGGCAGCAGTGAGACTTTGGTGATATTATTTAAATCCAATGATTGTGATCAGACTGTGGTGGAGAATCACCAGCATTGTGGTTGTGTTTGTGCTTGTGCCATATACGTGACCTGATATTTTATCTTCATTATTTTTTTTTTATCTAAAGTCAAAATGAATCCAGTCACAGTGTCGATACCATCGTTCCGTTCAGAAAATAACTCGGTAGAGAAAGGATACACGGTAAGACGATCTGTGTTTTTATGTGTCTCCTCTGTTTGCTCCGCCACCCATCAGTTAATGTTTATTCAGGCGTTTTTTATCTTTAAATTAATAAACTAAGTAAATATCAGAGTTATGAGAGTATTTTAAAGTTATTGTTTGTTATGCTGCTGTTTGCACAGGTCTGATTCTGTAGCGACGCTGAAATCCGCGCTGAATTTACATTTCTGTTACAGATTTTACACATTTCAGTGACACAACTGTTACAAAAATGTTTTCAGAAGGAGACTTGAATTGTGACTTAACAGACAACGTTTAAAAATTCATTTAAAAAAAATTTTACCCCGCTAATTTAGATCTACTTTTTGCTCAACTAAGTATAAATGTGTAAACCAATCCACCATATCAGGCTATTTAGAGACTACATGCTTCTAAGCTTTATTCAGGTCATCTAAATAAAGATTTATGACATCAGTTCATATATATTTTTTCACTGTACACCATTGTTGATAACAATCTTTTAAATCCTTGGTTTTCCCTCCAAAATTATAGCCAGTAGGTCTCAATTTGGGAAGTGGGATTCACTGCGGTTGAAATTGTGGAGCAGAACTAAAGTTGAGTTTCTGAAAAGAGAAATTACTGAAAGAAAGGTAAAAGGAAATATTGAGTTTTTCATTTATTTATTACAGTTCACTTATAAGAATAAGAATAAGATAATTCTTTATTAGTCCCTTTATCCTTTATTTTATATATATATATAAAAACACTGACATTTCCCCGCAGTGGGACTAATAATATATATATACACAGAAACTATATCATCTGCTCCTTTGCATTTCTTTGATTGGCTGATTTCCCAATTTCAATAACTGATTCACCAGTTATGCTGCTCCATCTTTTACAAACTAATGATGAATGTAGCTATGTAATGTCATTTTTGACTTTCTTTCTAAATATTTATAATGAACAGCACATTGAATAAACATATTTCCATCACTTTCTTTACTTTGTTTTCCAGAGGGAAAGAGTATTTGATTACTGTTATGACACCTTATTTAAAACTCTGACAGCTTTCCCAGGATTTGCTGATAATTCTCATTTGGGTCTCCAGCTTGGAGATTCAGCATGTCTTTATGTTCCCAATGCAGAATTGCACAGTTAACATTTGTGTCATTTTAATGGTGGATTTCCCTTTTCGCATTATGCTGAGAGAGATGACGAGATGCAGACAGCAAATCAGCCATTTTTAGGGAAGAGTGCAGCTGCATGAGGAAGTGTGTGCTGAGATCTGTTAACAGGGATCCTGACAGATCACTTTTTCTTCGCTGCAGCAGACAGATGTTTCCTCTTGGTGATTAGCTGACAAATGCTAAAACTAACCGACGGTCAGCTGATCAGTTGCTCACATACAACCTGTCCACATATCAGATGCTTTGGAATATTTCAGCCAATGAATTGAAGCAAGAAACATCATCTTTGTTTAGAAAAACACAGAATTGACCCTTTTCAGGAGTACTGCTTTCTTTTTTTTATTGTTATTTTATTTGTGTCCTCATATTAACTCAAGGAGATATTAGTAGAACTTAACAGTAGTTCCTGAGTTCCACAGTAGTTCCTATGTTCATATTTGAGGGATCTTTGCCAAATATGGTTGTTAGTTTTGTGTTTATGTAAAGAAATAATATTAGCTTAAATAATAATTTTTCTTACTTTTAAAGGAGAATATCAGTGATTTTGCATGTTTGAGCCTAATAACTACGACCCACATACATGTTACATTACTTACCATCCATTTCCTAAAAACATACTAATGCAGTGGCAAATACTAGAATTGTTTTTTCCTACCTTTCAGTTCATTCCAGAACGTTATTAAAATCAACTTGTAGAGACTTGAAACATGCTCAGAGTTACTTAGAATAACTGATCTTACATGGAGCTACACGAAAGAAAATGTATGTTTCTGCCAGGGAACAGAGCCCCAGGAGAAAACGTGTGTTAACATAAAATGTGTTGGCATGCATGAGGGTGTGAGCAGGTAAGAGTGGATCAGGGAAAAATAGGTCAAATTCTCTTTTCTTTCTTCCAGGTCTTTAAAATTGATGTGCTGATGAACGGCAGACAGCATAATGTTGAGAAGCGCTATAGTGAGTTCCACACTTTGCATAAAATGGTGAGTTTTAACATTTTCTCATATTTGATTCACTTTCCCACTAACGTTTTGCAGCATTAGAGCTTTGTAATGGTGGAAAGTTTAACTTATTACATATATCAATATAAATATGTCAATATACATATATGTACTGTATTAAAAACAAAATGAATGTTAAATTCATGTCTCCAAAACCCTCTAAAACCTTCTAGCTAAAGAAGAGCATAAAGCCACCTGAGATTCCATCAAAACATGTTAGAAACTGGGTTCCCAAAGTCCTGGAGCAGAGGAGGCATGGCCTGGAGCTTTACCTGCAGGTATAGAGTCTTTCTCACACACACACACACACTCACAAACACAATCACACATGGAGATCAGCTCAACAAATAAATAACCAAAACACTTGTGCATCTATGTAAGGCCATATAACCTTTAAATTTATGACTTCAGCAGTAAAGATCCCAAACACCCACAAATTTGATGTACTTTTTCAAATTTGAATCGGATATTATATGTATATAAACTAGATAAGTCGATCTGCAGGGAGGTTAAACAAGTTCAGCCTTAGGTTATACTTAAAAAAAAAAAACNAAGTCGATCTGCAGGGAGGTTAAACAAGTTCAGCCTTAGGTTATACTTAAAAAAAAAAAACAACCCTGCTGCTTTGTGCACGCATTGCAGTTTACTTTTGTTTTGTCTGTCCTTTACAGACTATAATTATGGAAAATGAGGTTCTTCCAAAGATATTCCTGGACTTTCTGAATATCCGCCATTTTCCTTCAGTGCCAAAAACAGAAAGCTGTGGGTGAGTTTGAAGTGCAGTTTTCTATAAAGTGGCATTTTTCCTTGTGGGAGAGTAGATTACTGTGTCTAAACGTGTATTTATCTTCTCTAAGGTCGTTTGATACAGAATCAGAGGAATCAAGGTCAGTATTTTTCTCTACTTTTACACTTAGACGTGACTTAAATTGTAATAACTGAGCTTGACCCACCTCGTTGCAGACGCTGCCTTTGACGCCACCTACTGTCCTTCTCCTCTTCATGGTGGTAATTTGTACACAGTATGTCTCTGCCCACATACTTACAACTCTCCTTTGTGGACTCCTTTCAGTAAACTCTCACACCAGCCAGTCATGCTGTTTCTCAGAGACCCCTACCTGCTGCCATCTACACATGGTAAGGACATATTTACTGACGAATATGCTTATCATAACACTCCGATTTGTTCAAAATCAGTCTCGCAGCATCGCTAAGTTGTTCAGATTCCTAATTTTTAATACAAAGTTTTCCTTATGTTTTATTTTAGATACGTTTTCAGATGTTGTGATTGAAGGTGTGATGCATGGAGTTTTCTACCCAGATCTTCAGCCAAGGTAGAGGTACAAAGAAAGTCACCTTTGAGGGCTTGTTGCAGCAAATGGGCACTTCAGATTTTCACACTAATTTTAGGTCTGCATCAGGAAGGATGAAATGTGTCAATATACTGAGCCTCAAGAACAAAAAATCTCTCAATTTAACAGAAAGCAAATGCATAAGCATGAAAAAAGGGCACAAACATTTTAGTTCTGTAATCCCTCCATTTAACAGTGGCTCCACATTTTGCCACAAATCACGATCATCCATTGTATCTAAAATGTGGCCCCCATCCACAGGGAAAAATCCAATGTTGACGTATTTTTTTGACTTTGCAAAAAGTGGGTCTTCTATGTTACGTGTATGAAAAATGAATATGTTAGGTTCAAACATGCAAAATGGCCGGTATGGTCCTTCAAGGTGCTCTAATAGAAAATAGTTGAGTGATCCATCGTGGTGATAAATGATGGAAGCATGACAAAGCTACAAAGGCCCCAGTATTCTTCGAACGAAGTAGAACTTTCAGGGCAAAAAGTCACCTTACCAGGCTAAAGACGGGATTATTTGGGCTCTTTTGTTGCTCTTTGTGCCAGGGTCCTAAGGAGAACTTTTGTCTTCTGTATTTTCTAACTCCAGATAAATTGCACCTCTTGATAACGAAAAGATACATAAGCAAAATATCTGACAAATGCCCTCTCTTGCAATGTTAAAAAAAAAAAAAGCTCTTTGGATCCTGATCTGAATCTGCCTTCAAATCTNCCTCTCTTGCAATGTTAAAAAAAAAAAAAGCTCTTTGGATCCTGATCTGAATCTGCCTTCAAATCTAATCAACTCCTCTCACCTTCAAGTTCCACCTTTCGACAAAACTTCATCGAAATCCGTCTGTTATTTCTTGAGACATTCTGCTGAGAAAGTCCGATGAAAAGATAACCTCTTTGGCAGAGGTAATAAGAACAGTTGAGATAATTAGCTGTTAGCATGACAGAGGAATCGTCTCCTGCTAACAGATGACAAACATGTCTTAAAAACCTGTTCAAAAATAACCACAGGCTCCAGCCATCCCACCGTCTATTAGCTCTCAAAGAGCTCTACTCTGAGCAGAAAAATGTTACTCAAAAACCTGGGTTTTTTTTTGTTTTTTGTTTTATTAATTCTGGAAGTGTAACTTCATTTATCATTAAGCCAGATCCAGATGTTGTGTTTAAGTTGGATAAAAGGAAAGATCTTATTATTGACTCGAGACTTCAAGCAATGCAGACACCAGCTTGGTCAGTGTAGCACCAGAGATTTTCACCAGAATAGACATTTTGTTGTGCAATTTCCAAGGTGTTTTTTTTTTTTTTTTTTTTTTTTTTTTGCCTTTTGCAAACTTTATAAATGAGGATCATGTTGAATGCTTCTGAATAACTTACATTTCCTAAGGGACAGTTTTAACACTAACATTTTATATTTAATGATGAATTTCCACATAACATTAGCCAGTTTTCAGTGGTGATGAAAATGTAAAGGGATGTAAAGGGTTTGGTGCTGTTTAAGAAAAAAAAAAAGAAAGACTTACAACCAGTAAAATGTAGTGCAACATGAAAACATCNCTGTTTAAGAAAAAAAAAAAGAAAGACTTACAACCAGTAAAATGTAGTGCAACATGAAAACATCTTTGTATTGTTCTCTGTAACTGAATCTCATCTGTGAAATCATGGTGACTGAACTCACACGACAGACTAAAATCAGTCCTAAACACATGATTTTATGTTTGAACAAAGTAAATAGTTTCATGTAGATTTCTATGTATTTATGCAGAGTAACATGTACTGTTTTGTGAAAAGTGTGATGTATGTGTGCCATAATGTCAACCTATGGTGAACACTGGAATGCTGCTGTAGCACTTTAGGGGGGATGATAGGTAAAATAGTCAGACTGACACCAATAAAGATCATTATTTCCACACTAACCTCATTTTTCAGACTGAACATTTATGCTAAATTTTAAAAATTGGAATAACATCTAGTTTATTGATGTCACAAGCTGTTTATTATTTAAAAAAAAAAAAAAAAAAAANAAAAAAAAAAAAAAAAAAAAGGAGAAGAAGAAAGCGGTCATCTACCAGTTAAGTGTTTTCTATTTTATATCAGCCACATTATAGGATAAAAATTCACATAATCCTTACAAGGGAAGTAAACTCAGACCAGAAATTTCTAAATAGAATTTGGAAATGTGCTTGTGCTGTGTGATTTGGCCAAACTTATTCCAATCAGAGCTGGGCAAAGTGAAAATTTCACATCAGTATATTGGTCATTTTTCCTCAGATCCTTTTGAAAGTCTTTCTCTAAAAAAACCTTGATTGTAGTTGTAATACTGTCAAACTTATTTTTAATCCATCTTGAAAAACAAAATATGTAAAAATATTGATTTCAGTCACGTTGCCCAGTGTTAGTTGCATTTTTTAAATACTCAACCAGTAAATCACTTAATATCCAATATTCTGGTTTTGCATACAGCTCAAAGAAATAAACATGTCCTCCGTAAAATTAAAATACAGTAACAAAATACTGACGTTACATCTGGAATTACTCTGAAATGCGAAGTGTTTCAAAAACAAAATTCAAATTCAGCTCCCGATGACATAACAGTCCAGTAGTACTTACACACATTTTCGTTTGGAAATGTGTGTAATCCAGCACTTGCAGGCACTTCTGTAGAGTTTCTTTTCTGCCAAGGACAGATTTAAAGTTCTCCGTGGCCAACTTCATCTTTGAGGTGTTCGTCTTGGTTGGCTTCTGCCTGAGGTTCTCTCATGTTGGCGAAGGCGACTTCCTGTGTCAGTTGTTCCACCGGCGGCAGACCCACCGCCAGGTTCCGCATAGCAATGGCTGTCATCAAGAACCTGGAAGATGAGAGTACATTAGGTCTTAATACATTCATGGATTCATTTTTGTGGTTGTGTTTAGATTTTCTGTGATTTTAACCGTTGTTTAACTAGAAAACAAACCAAACACTCACCCTCTTCGTATGGTGTAGTACTTCTTCACAGCAAAGCGTTGGAATCGCTCCAGCACACCAGCCTCCCTGCGCTTCTTCACCTCCTTCATGCGCCTCTGCCTCTTCAGGAACAGCCGCACTATGGGGTCAGTGGCGTTGACCTCTGACCCCTCATCATCCTCTGCTGCAATAAGCGGCTGCAGCTCAAGTGGAAGTGGCTCAGTTTCTGTGGAGTGAGACTTCAGTCAATCGGTATTGTTCACTTTTGTAAGCTGCCTAGTTTGTATTTCAGAAGGATTTGGATTCAGTACGAGGGTTCAACACTGGATTCAGACTCAAAATTATATCAGACCCTAATAACATCCAACAGAAACCTTTCTTCCTTGCATTTGCTTGAGCCCTTGAACGCTACATACTTTCTTTGCGCTTAACAAGATGATCTTTGACAACTTCACCTGTTCCATTTCGAACCCGCTCTTGGAGCTCAAACAGCTTGGTGAAGTTCTCCTGTAGAGCTGCTTCGGTGGTGTTGACGTACACGTACATGTAGCAAGATGGCTCCTCAGATACTGTGTACACCTTGTGATAGGCTCCAGCAGGTACCTGGACACGTATGCACAAATATAAATGCTGGTAAATGCTGTGAGTCAAAATATATATCTATATAAATAAAATGTCTATTAAATTTTTTGTTGAAGTAACTTTATTTAACCGATCCATCACAGAGCTGCACTGAAGAAAATGTATGTTTCCACCAGAGAATATAGTCCCAGGACAAACAGCTTTTACCACAAAATTAGAAATGACAGTCCCTTCTACATTCAGACGTACGTGTTAGCAGCAGATACATTGAATTTTAAAGCGATTGAATCACCTGAACACCTGTCAGTAACGTAACGTGTACGTGGGTAGTACTTACTGAGCTTAGACATGCAAAATCACCGGTGTTGTTCTTTAATGGAAACAACTGTTTGCTGTACCTTTATCTGCTCACTGGTCTGCAGAGTGTAGTTCTTTTTCTCTTCGACTATCTCAACATTCACTTGGCCCTGCAGCACTTGAATGCTGGTGTTGCCCAAATCTTCGCTTACAAAATTTTCCAAGTGGAGACCTAAAAAGTTAAAATGTTCTTGTAAGCTCAAATGGAGAATCCACAGCATGTTGTCCAAAAAAAGAAAAAAAGATGGGTAAACATAAACTAAACACAAAATTGCATCATCAAACCAAAGGTAGGACAAGAAGACTTTTTTTTTTTTTTTTTTTTNTTTTTTTTTTTTTTTTTTGAATCACCTGGGAAATCAGCGATAAAGACGATTTCAGTCTGATTATCCAAACTGCCCTCAATCTCCTGAAACTTGGTCCTCCAGGGTGAGAGGTCAACCAGCAGAGGCATCAGCCACGCGTTTGGTCGGAACGGTGACCAATCAGCTTTTACTATGTCCACACGGGGATCAAAGATCCTTTGAGAGCACATTTGAAGCACATCTTTCAATCTATTTCAATATAATTTTTTAAAAACTTTCTTCAATACATCTAAGTTTTATTAATAATGTAGGAAACATCTCATACCTTTGCTGGAAGCGTTCATTGATAGACACCCAGATGTCAAAGTAAATTTCAGGATCAGAGATGTTATAGCGAGGCAGCAATTGATTCAGGCAGGTGGCGTACTGCTTCAGCATGTCTCCATGGTCCTTCCAGCGACGGCTTTGTGTGAATACCTACATACATACACAGTGTAAGAATAATTTTATTAGTAAATCAGATTATAATCAGATTACAGGAAAACATTTAATTCATGTGTACAAATGTTAGAAAATTAGAAATAAATTGATACTGATAACAGTAAAAGGTAAAAATGCAGGTAAGCAGCTGAACATCGATCATTTAAAACGCTGAGGAAGATTGTTTCAGCACTACAAGTTCTCACAACATTACTAATAAATCACTGCTGCACATTAAAATTATTAACTAACTACCGTAATACTTCCAAATCTCGGAAATAGCATTTTTCCACCAGCAGTTCTCCCTTCAGACTATTTCCTCTTCCTCATTCTTTTGAATTTGAATCATTCAGCCCTGCTGAATAAATGGACTGTGGAGTTGATTTAACACTCCCTTCCTCTGTATTTTCCCTGTAACTCACCCCTGGGTTCAGATATCCGATTTCTCCAGTTTTTCCATCTTTATAGGTGATCTTCACGTGCTGATGGCTGCGGGAGTGAACCATCATGTCCCAAGAGTAACCATACAAGCCATTGGTCCAGTTGTTGTAACCCTGGATAAAGACAAATAACTAAATTAGGACTTATATTGATACTTTAATTCACGTGAAAATTTTGGATTCCTTTTTTTTTTTTTTAATCCTAAAAATATGTAATTTTTCTGCAACCTAACCAAATCCTCAATGTGTTAAAGATTTCCCCTAGTTTAATGACATTTGTGTTTAAACCAATACAAGAAATAGTGAACCAAACAAATGCAGAGTGTTCAGATCAGAGGCAGAATGGTGAGTATCCTGTAAAGTCACGTTCCCCACATTACAGGACCTTCAACTTAATGCTGTCTGAGCTGCTGTTTGCTGTGTGCTATGTTGACTCTGATTGAGCAACTATCAATCTAGTGACTCAGAGAGGCTTTAAAAGGCTTTCGCTGAGAGCACAGTACTTCTTGATCAGAACACTGCGTGAAAAAGTAACCTTTGTGTACTCTTTTTGATCTCTGTGTAAAAGTAACCCCATACAAATTTATGCAACAATTTACTCATCAGTTCTTTAACGTCTTTCAAGTGTGCAACTTTTGGAAATCTCAAAAGTGAACAGAATAAGCAGCTCTACAGTGCCCTACACAAATATATGCACCCTTGGTAAATTAAAGAGAAATAGGCTGCGAAAGAAATGTCTTTTTATCCTCTTGCTCTTTCATTCAAAATATTAACAAAAATGTAACTTTTAATTAAAATAAAATAAGTGAAAAGAAAAATAAATTCTTATCATGTAACAAATATTTTTCTCAGTGGGCCTGGAAGAGGACGTGTGTATATTTTGAGCCCATGCTCAGTGAGGAGGAGGAGGAGGAGGAGGAGGAGGAGGATGACGATGGTTCAAGTGGCCAAAGAATCTCCAAGGATCACAGCTGGAGAACTCCAGACGTTTGGGGTCAGAAAGTCTACAAAACTAGGATCAGACACCACCAGGCCAAAAATATTTGTTTGAGGATAAGAATTTCTTTTTTCTTTCAGTTATTTTACTTTAATTAAAGGTTATATTTTTTGGTAATATTTTGAATTAAAAATCAAGAGGAAGAAAGATTTTTTTTTTTTTTTTTTNATTTTTTTTTTTTTTTTTTACAGCCCATTTTGCTTTTATTTACCAAGGGTGCCAATATTAGTGAAGGGTGCTGCACCTGTGTGATGAAGTGGGAGTACGGCAGGAAGAACTGTTCAGCCAAATAGATGACAGTAAAAATGGCTCCCAGCTTGTGTCTAAATCTCAGTTTTGAAGATTTTTGAGCAGCTGGGGTCTCCTGGCGTGCAGGGGTTGTGTTCTGGGCCTCAGGGTAAACACAGGAAGTGCTGCGCTGGGGGTCTGGCTCTATGAATGGCAGGACTATCCTGAGGAATGCTGGGAAATGGGCGAAGAATCTTCGTGGCCAGTCCGGGTAGCAGAAGAGAGGACTGGTGGCCAGCATTGTGTAGGAAAACATCCCTGTGGAGCATTAATACCTCCAAGTGAGATTAACGCAGAAAGACATTTTAAAAAAAAAATGGGGGAGAAGACATCTTTAACAAAGCAAGTCAACAGGCTCTTACCAATACTGAAGAGCTGCGAGTTCATACAGTGGAAATAGCTGACGAAGAAAATTCCCAAAGGTCGTGTGGCATCAAAAAACAGCAAATATCCAGCACTCAGATCAAGGATAAGACCGCCTCCATGCACCACCAACAGATTTACTAACTCCACAGGCAGAATCACTCTGAAAATGTGTAAAACGGCCAAGATTAGACTGGCAATGCTGACACCTGTCATCACTCAGTAATAGAAAGAAACATGTCTTGATACCTACTTAAAAGGATCAAACAGCCAATGGTGTGCCAGGTATGACATGGAGTATCCCTCCACCCAATCAGCATCTAGTTTCTTGATTCCCGCGATGAAATATACAATAAATATCTGTAAGGGACAATGAACAGAGATATAAGGAGAACGTCCAAGTCATGTTCAGGGCATCGATTAGAACCACAGAAGCACAAACCTGTGCTCTCAGGATGGTGTAATTCCATAGAGGCACATGGGCGTTTCTTATCGCAGGTCTTCGCAATCCATCAACTGACCTACAAATAGAAACGGAAATAAATGTCTCCATCTGTTGAGCTCAAATGCTGAGACAGAAATATACAAGCACAAGACATACAAACATCATCTCACCAGTATCTATTGCCATTCATGAGCAGGAGCTGAAATCCAATCAGGCCGTAAAGGTAGGAGTGATTATTCCACGCCGTTTTGTCCAGGAAGAAGATGTACCAATACGTTGATATGAACATAAGGCAGGAGAGACGGTAGAAACACCCAAGCATGATGCCCAACGCGCCTTCAATAACAAACAAATACACAATTCAACAGTTAGCTTCACATGCAGTTGTATTACAGAGATGTAAATATAATATAAAAAGAGCTGTAAAGACATAATGGTTTTATGAGGACCAGAAAGTCAACAACAAAAACAAAAATTACTTAAAATCCTATAAAAATGTGTGTTAAGAAATGATTTAGCCATACAAAAAAAAAAAAAATCTGTCCAGCCAAATTTCTATTTTATTTTTTAATTAGTACTATTGTGTTCTGCTGTCTGTTCACTTTTTAAACTTCAGATATTTAATTATATTTAAATTAGTCTTGGTTCTCCAAATCTTTACACACCACCAAAACCTTGAATTAGACATTTTTTATTTGGCCTGTAAATTATACATGGAACAATTATGGACCTTTAAATGCTGGAGGAAGATCTACCTTCATCTGTAGCACAGATATTCATCCCGCTGAGACCAACTCCCATTAAATGATTACATCAGATTTAGTTTCAAAAATGGGGACACCCTTTCTTCACCGAGCTTTGGCAAACACTGAGCCTTTGAACCTTTTAAACTGTAACCTTCTGGACAAAGTGCAAGCTCCCTCAGCATGCAGGCATCAAAGTGTAAACTCACCAAGGAACATCACCACATAGACAAAGTACATCCAGTCCAGTGGCAGTGGCTGCAAGAAGTTGAAGAGGGGAAATCGGCAGACAGGGGCGCCATCCAGATACTTGTAATCCAGGTGACTGAGGCCACGTTCCTGGGTGATGTCAATAGCCATCAGCATACCTGCAGTTGGATGGGTTCACATTTAAGATGACTGATCCTTCTTACTCTTTGATTAGTTGCAGGCTCTATTCTCTATAACCTGATGCAAAATCATCCAGATCCTGTGACTGCAGCAGTATCTGAACTTACCGAACAAGCACCGGAAAATGCCTAGAGATGCAGGGTCAGTTGGACGATTCATCAGAGACACCAGAGCATGCCAGGAGGTCAGGTCCTCCTTTTTGAAACCAAAGAGCTGCTCCATCCTGCTTTTCGCTGGAGATTTCTCTGATTTTGGAGCTGCATCCTCTTTTACAGTTTGTTCCCCTTCATCACTGCTCAGTAGAGCATCTACAGGGAAGAGTTAGAGAAAACCTAATGAGCTCATAATGTGCGACATTTACAGAACATTCAGCGTGTACTTTTACGCCTGCAATTTAGCTGAAAAAAACGAAAGCTACGGTAATCCCCGGGCTAAATGCTTGTCTAACTGGTTCTAAACAACAAAACGCCACACATTCACAGCCTTACCTGCAATTGCTTCTTTAGCCTCCATGATAGCAAAACATTCAAACCCCAGCCGGTTTGGGGCAATTTGGTGGATTTTGGGGCAGGAAAGGGGGAATAAAATCCGTTTCTCTCCTCTCCCTGCCCCAGATGGAGGTGCCTACTGGTCACGTGAATTAAATGGGCATAGGGATCTACGTGTCAGTCCCACAAACACACACATCCACAAACAGGCTCACACAAGGAGCGGAGGAGGGAGGGGCTTGGCTAGTATGTTAAAGATTGGAATGTTGTCTAAGAAATGCGCGCCGCTTATTGGCTGCATCGACCTATAGCCACGCCTCTCGGGGAGCACCGACATGCGTCATATCCCGTCGCCGGTAGCTCTGTGTTTNTTTTTTTTTTTTTTTTTTTTTGAGGAGGGGTCAATGTCAACACTTTATTGAAGTAATAAATACATTTTATGAAATAATTTTTAATTCATACACTGTTGCATGTTAATTTCATTTTCTGCTACCAATATTCACAAATTATCCTAAAATCCATAGAATAAGATTTAACAGCATTTTTGATAGCAATTACAGATTGGTTTAACTTCCTTCCTCTGTAATCAACCAGCAGAGGTGTAAATTGACATTTTCCACATATATTGGGTGTGCTCGAATGTTTATTTATATACAAAAATAAATAAATACATAAAAACAATAAGGAAATAAAAAAAATGGATGGAAATCTAGTCACCTGGCACAGTAAATATTTGTAATTTACTTGATCCTCTAGTTTTTGTTCTATTATGTTCTCTATAGACCAAACAAATAGTCCATAAACACATACTCATATTAAACCTTTTAGAAGCATTCTTAAGATGTCATGAATTCTGTGAATTGTGGGTTTCAAGTTTTACAGGTTTGCAAGATCTGACCCTGAGTTCTTTGTTGATTTGGCAGGGCCCTTTGGACTCAGGGGGGCCACAGGTCACAAGGGTTCTGTTTCCTAACCCATTGTAATTTGTCATCAAGTTTATTCTTTGATATTTCATGTGATTGAATAATGTTTTTATTGGCTAGTGGTAAATTTGTTGCAAATGTTAGAATTGGATTTTAAAAAGACAGAAAAGGCGATACAATATGATTTTCATTACAATGGTGTATATATTTCAGCATATCATTACACTACTTTACATGACTCTATATGATATATCTTTGCATTAAAGGTTTATGCTGTCAGTTATTAGCACAATTTGACCTACATTTCCCATACTTTTGCAATCCTGCTGCCTCACAGTAAGTGTCACTAATGAGCAACTTACCCATCTGTGAAGTATATTTTACACGTATATTTGAGAGAAGAAGACAACAAGCACAGCAGCCTCAGACTATCAGGTTAGTTTAACATCAGCTCGCTTCACATAATCTTACATTTGCACAAATTAGAAAAATGTAACAGGAACCGAGGAGGTTTTTGTAGTCTGGAAGCTTGTCTGGAGGAGCGGAGTTCAGAAACAAGGCTCTTAGCATTTTCAGACTTCTTTTTGTTTGAGAATGTAGCAGCTAAGCTAGCTTTAGTTTAAACAGCTCATCGCCGTGGACAGACAGACTGACCGCAGATAAACAGCTAGCTGTTACCTTCCAAAATACTCTTCTCCTTCACCTTGTCCTGCGCTGATCATCAGGTAAGTCGATCTTTGTCAGTTCACTTCAAAAGTTAAGAAAACTTGACAGTTTATTCTGGAACGTCCTGAACTGCCGTGATCACATTGCTGCATTTAAATGCTTATTTGTGGTTTTAACTACGAATTTGGACATATGTATTTTGCTACAGCTAATGTTAGCTCTGGTTGGTATGCTTAAAGACAAAGACCACGTTGTGCCGAAAATTGCATCCCCACTGTAATTTTCTGAGGATGAAAGAATTAAAACAAGTTAAGAGTACATTTGGGGCTATTTCGATGTAACATGGTGAGTTTGATGAATGTAATCCTCCACGGGGCTGAGAAAGGAAGGGATGCATTTTTCGGCAGAATTAACGACTAAATAAGTAGAGGACTGGATCGCTGCTGCCCAATATTACTGTAGGTATTATTGTTATTGCCTCTAAGAAGTGCCATAATCAGTGTTTGATAAAAGTTATTCAAAGGAATAAACATTGTCTTGGATTACATAGATGATCCATTGTCCATGAGTGGGGATGCAATTCTCGGTAGGGATGCAGATTTCGGCACATCATCCCCAATTTCATCTATTTTAGACAAGTCTTATCAAAACTTCATTGTGGTGTCGTCTCAAAGACAGAAGTAAACAATATGTCTCTATATGATAAACACAAATCTCAGGCCTGTTTTTCGATTCTTTAAACTAATATATTTTGACATAAATTATACCATGGGTGGTTAATTTGGTGAGGCTGAGCGATACAATAACTGACTGAATATCTTTAAACTGTAGATACGATAATGTGGTTATATTTTGGGGATTGTTTTTGGTATATTTAGAAGAGAACACACAATAGCTTATCAGAAACAACAGTTAAAATGAACATGATGATAAAACATTTAACAAAAGTTAAGTGCTTGGGCTTTTTTTATGATACTACAGAAATCAAAACTCCCGATGATAAATCTTCTCATAACTGGTAGGGCTGGCACTTAGTTTTAATGAGCAGGTAGGTTTAAGGTAAATCTCTAAGAATGCTGACAAATTACCATCACAACTTTCCAAAGCCCAAAGTGGTGTTTTCAGCTTGTCTGTTTTGTGTAACCAGCAGCCCAAAAACCCAAACATAGCCAATTTATAGTGACATAAAGCAGAGTGAAGCAGCAAATCCTCATATTTGAGAAGCTGGAACCAGCAAATGATTGACATTTTTATTGATATAAAAAAAAAACTAAAATTGTTATCATTAATGTTCTATCAATCACTTCGATTTTCACCCCTAATATGACATTGATGTGTCTATAGAGAGCTATAACGCTAGTAGCTGACCTGTAATTTCTGATGGTTTCTTTATGTTTGATGGTTTTATTTTGTCTCTTTGAAACAGTACAGATGGGCACTCTGGGTAGCAGGTTCCAGGCTCCCTCTCAGGGACCAGAGGAGTCCACAGAGGGTGCAAGCACCAGCCGCAAGCACAGCTGTGAGTGTAAGAAGAGGAAACGAAATGCACAGTGCGACTGTGACAGCGAACCAGAGGAAGACGATGCCATACTAGATACACCTCGCAGGCAAGTGCAGACGAGAGCTCAGTAAATCCTTTTAGCTGTTTATTTCTTTGGTTTTGTTTTGGGTTTTTTTTTTTTGGTCAGTAACTCATCTGTTCATTTCATGTGTTCCAAACAGGAAGAAATTGAAAAGCACATCAAGATACATTTATCAGACCTTGTTCCTAAATGGGGAAAACAGTGACATTTGCATCTGTGCTCTGGGACAGGAGTGGAACCTCCACAAAGTGTACCTGTGCCAGGTAAAACAAAAAGACACAGAAATGCAACTAATACAATCATCGGTACAGTGATGTTATTGTCATCTTGCTCATCTGTCGGCGCTAATATCATCTCTTTCTTTATTTTCTCTCTCCCTCTCTCAGTCAGGGTATTTCTCCAGCATGTTCAGTGGCTCTTGGAAGGAATCCAACATGATGGTCATTAACTTAGAGATCCCAGACCAGAACATCGACACAGAAGGTGAGAGAACCTCAGTGGAAATTTGCAGTCTACTTAGTTTGGTTTGTCACCTAGTTGTTTTGCTAACAGCACTTTACTCTTTGTGTGTGTGTGTATCTAGCTCTGCAGGTTGTATTTGGATCCTTGTACAGGGACGATGTCCTGATTAAACCCAGCAGGGTGATCAGTATCCTTGCCGCCTCTTGTATGCTACAGCTGGTGAGTAGAACTAAAAGTCTGAATTTTTATCATTTGTGTAAAGTTGATACTTGGTGCATACACTATTTGAAATGTATTTCAGATACTACACTGATTCATAGGTACTTCATTAGTGTGGATACTACACTGATTTCTGCATTGCTGCCCAACATAATGAATCATTCAAACTGTCTCCGCCATTTTGCTATTTGTGTTGATTCTGTTATTTTGTTGATTATGCAGCTTAACCCTGAAAATAGAAAATTTAAATTTTTACTTTTTAAAATAGAGGTGATCAGATGATAAAAAACCTAATAAAGTCAAAAACCTAATAAAGTCATGTCAGTTTTTTTTTTTTTTTTTTTTTTTTTTTTAAACAGGATGGCTTGATCCAGCAGTGTGGGGAGACCATGAAGGAAAACATCAGCGTGAAGACGGTGTGCGGCTACTACGCTTGTGCTAGTATCTACGGTTTGGATTCCGTCATGAAAAAGTCAGATTTGAATTTATCTCAGTCATTTTAAATTGCAGCAATTACCTGGTTTATAACTTCATTTAAGTGTTTTATATTTATGGTGTTCCTTGTGTAAAACTGTTTGGGTGTCTTGTGCTGCAGGTGTCTTGAGTGGCTTCTGAACAACCTGATGACTCATCAGAATGTCGACCTAATGAAAGAACTTAGGTATGTGGGCTCAGTAATCTTTATTTCACCCTCCGTGCTGCTTGTAAATTAAAAATCAATGTAAGTTATGTGTTTAAAGAAGTTATGAAATGAAAGTTTATGCTGTTATGATGATAATGTACATCCCCGGTTTAAAGGACCATACCACCATTTTGCATGTTTGAGCCTAATATATTCAATTTTTACATGTAAGGTTACTAACAATCATTTCCCAAAGCATACTACTGGAACGGTGAGTTAAAAATGTTTTTCCTACCTTCCAGACCGCCATTGGTTTCAGTTCATTCTGGTACGCTATTAAAATCAACTTGTTGATACTTGAAACGTTCTTGGGATAGGTAAGCCATCATCACAAACAAGACGTGTATTCAGGTTTTTTTCAGAGTTCGTATTTTAGCGTTTAAGCACAATAAAAAGCACGGAGTGAATGATGTCTCCACCTGGGAATATAGTCCCAAAAGAAGACCCATGTTTATCGAAAAATTTTAACGACTGTGACTTCATAATTATGCGTAACTATTAGCAGGCAAAACAACAATTTCTTAAGGCGTGTGTATTGCTTGAATATATGATTTTGAAAGATTAAGAGATATTGCAAAATATAGGAAAGCTGAAATATGTTTTAATCCTTTGGAAAATGATTGTCAGCAACATAATATGTATGAAAATTGAGTATATTAGGCTCAAACATGCAAAATGGTCCTTTAACAAGTGATTTGACTTTGGGAAGTTCCTTTTTTTACTGCTTCTATCAGTTTCAGAGTTGCTGTTGTTTTTAAATTTGAATAATCAAACAGATAATAAAAATACTAAATATGAAGTCATATCATACCAACAAGTGTGTATCTGTGCTTTGCATTTACAGGTCAGATGTGATGGAGCTGCTCATCCAATCATCTGACCTGTTTGTCATGCAGGTGGAGATGGACGTGTACACCGCTCTGAAAAAGGTGCAAAAAAATAAACACGTGTGTTATTCTTCACTGATATGCTCATTACATTGTTAGACGTGTGTCTTACGTCTAACAATCTCTTATTCTCTCTCCCAATCTCTTTCTCTTTATCATTCCGTCTCCTTGCAGTGGATGTTTCTGCAGATCAATCCTTCATGGGACGGCCCCATCAAGCAGCTTCTGGCAGATGCTGACGCCTGGCTTTGCAAACGCAGGACAGGTAAGGGCTATGTCGTCTTATGAAATCATGCATACATACCACACGTACGGGCGTTTGAATGTTTTTGTTGAACTTTTTTCTGCAGACCTGTGTGAGACCGAGCCCTTCTTGAACACAGAGGAGGGAGCGCCGTTTCGTACGGTGTTCAAACACGTTCGTCTCCAGTACATCATCAACGACCTCGCTTCTGCACGCATCCTGGAAAGAGACAATATTTTACCTCCTGGTAAGATGCTTTTCTGTCTGAGGTCATTTTGTGGTTTTGCATGGAGCAGCTGATCTGAGCTGGATTCTCTAATACATAAAAACACAGAACACATAAAAGGATGTATAAACTAAGCCAGATAAAGCAGACCTCTAGCTTGTGCCCGCTTTTGATCTTAATTCATTCGTGTTCTTATTTCATTATGAGCGGCATTGAAAAGAAGACAAGGATGCTTAAAGGACCATACCGGCCATTTTGCAAGTTTGAGCTTAATATATTCAATTTTCATACACGTAACATTACTGACAATCATTTCCCAAAGCATACTNGAGCTTAATATATTCAATTTTCATACACGTAACATTACTGACAATCATTTCCCAAAGCATACTACTACTGGAACGGTGAATTAAAAAAATGTTTTCCTACCTTCCAGACTGCCATTGTTTCAGTTCATTCTGGTAAGCTATTAAAATCAACTTGTTGATAGTTGATTTACGTCTTGTTCATGATGATGGATTACCTATCCCAGTAACATTTCAAGTTCAACAAGTTGATTTTAGTAGCATACCAGAATGAACTGAAACCAATGGAAGGTAGGAAAACATTTTTTTTAATTCACCGTTCCAGCAGTATGCTTTGGGAAATGATTGTCAGTAATGTTCGATGTATGAAAATTGAATATATTAGGCTCAAAAATGCAAAATGTCCGGTATGGTCCTTTAAGTTTGACTTAGGTAGAAACATGAACTTACATCTTAATGTAGTCAGAAGTTCCATTATACTGCTAATAATGCTCTATTCCACGTCTACAAGGATTTTTATAACACCTTATTTTCCAGATTGGTTAATGTCGGTGTACAAAAACCAGTGGTTTGCAATGCTCCGGACAGAGTTTGACAATGACAACGGGTACGAGTCTGCAAAATAAAAAAATATTGAATGCATAATGATAATGTAATTTAATTGCTGATGTGATGAGAAAGGCATTCGTCTTTCTTTAGTCCTCAGGAAGCAAACAAGGAGGAGTTTGAGCTGAGCAGCATGAGGTGCGGCAGGAAACTGACTAAAGATGGAGATGTGAGTTGAAAATTTCCGTTACAAAAGAAGCTACTGTATTATCAGTGTAATATCTGTAATTTTCTCCAGACAAAACAGTAAAATAATAAAATGTTTTTCTCTGCTCAGTACTGCTGGCGATGGACAGGCTTTAACTTTGGGTTTGACCTGCTGGTGACGTACACAAACCGCTTCATCGTCTTCAAAAGGAACACTCTGAGTCAGCCATGTGGGGGCGCTGTGAGCCTGCAACCACGGAGGCATCTGGCATACAGGTTAGTAGTACAGGCAGTAGTACTCCCTAAAGGACCATACAAGTGCTTTTACAGGTTTGAGCCCTATAAATACTACCTGCATACACATTACGTTACTGACAACTATTTTCTAAAAGATAATGTCATATTTTGGTTTTCCGGTGATTTTGCCAAATCCCCTAATCTTTCAAAATACAGTGTTCACCATTTGTACCACCTATTTTGCATAGGTGTTTGAGCCACACATATTCAATTTTCATACACATAACGTTACTGACAGTCATTTCCCAAAGCATACTACTGGAACAATGANTCAATTTTCATACACATAACGTTACTGACAGTCATTTCCCAAAGCATACTACTGGAACAATGAATTAAAAAAAAATTTCCTTCCCTCCTGACCGCCATTGGTTTCAGTTCATTCTGGTACGCTATTAAAATCAACTTGTTGATACTTGAAACGTTCTTGAGATAGATAATTCATCATCTCAAACAACATGTGTATTCAGGTTTTTTTTTCGAAGTTACATAATTTTAGCGTTTTAAGGCAATAAAAAGCATGGAGTGATCTGTCTCCACTGGGGAATATATTCCCAAAACAAGACCTGCGTCTATTGAAAAATTTAAACAACCATGACTTCATAAAGCTGCGTAAATATTAGCAGGCGAAACATCGATTTTTAAGGTGGGTGTATTGCTTGAATATTTGATTTTGAAAGATTAAGAGGTTTTGCGTAATATCAGGAAAGCTGAAATACGGTGTTATCTTTTGGGAAATGATTGTCAGTAATGTAACATGTATGAAAATTGAATATATTAGGCTCAAACATGCAAAATGGTTGGTATGGTCCTTTAAAATTCAATGTTTCTCCTGTTACCATGTACTGTATATCTGTAAAAGGCATGGTCTTCTAATTTGTCTTGTAATTGATTGTAAATGTTATAAAAGAAGTGGGGAAAGCATTATTATTCTATTATGAAATTATATTATTCCAAATAGAGTATTTTATATAAGTTACTAAAATTGTAGTAGAAACTGTTTTGGTCCTTCTAGAACACATTGTGGCCACCAAGTTTAGCTGGATGTCAGGAATTCTAAAATGAACTGCAGCTGTTTGGATGTTTAGTTGTAACTCGGCACTTACTTGTCCTTTTGATTTGTCCAGATTACGCCTTGCCTCATTCGATAACCGTGGAAAGCTGGTCTGCAGTCGCTCCACAGGGTACCAGCTCCTCACCCTAGAGAAAGACCAGGTCAGTACTCGTAACTTGTAGTTGTAATGATTTGACTCTCACGTTGCCATTTTAGACTTACTGAACATCCTTCCTTCAATCCTTCAGGAGTATGTGGTGATGAACCTGGACAGCCGCTTGTTGTCATTCCCCCTCTACGTGTGCTGTAACTTCCTGTACACGTCGACCCAGTCGGACCACCGGCCAGACTCCTCAGAACAAGACACCAGTGCCCGCAGCGTGTCTTGATGCCTGTCTGACAGCCATTAACTGCTACCATTCCCTGGTAACGCTTCATTCACTCGCTCCTCACTGACATTAACTCACCTACACTCCGACAGGCGGGCCGTTCTGTCGTCTGCATGCTCAGTCAAGTGTTTATGGAAACCGTATTCAGTGTTTTAGTGCATTCTTAGTTATGTGTACATGGGGTTTACAAGTACACAGTAAGGGTTGGGCTGTGTTTTCAGAGCAGCACCTCAAATGAAGGCTACGTAATGTTTCTATAGGTGGTTGTGAAGGCCATGGAAGGGGTGGACTTTACACCTCATGAAACCACTCTTGACTTGATTTGTGGGGGTGGGGGCATTATCATCCTGGAATCTGGGAAAATCACAAGGGAACAGCACTGAAGGATTAACTTAGACTTCGCCATTAGTCGTGGCGCTTGTACAAACCAACGCTGATCCACCGTGTGCAGCAGATGTCTACAGACGTTTCGGTGTCCTGACATATCAACGAGAGTGAACAGCGACACATCAGAACACCTTACGTCAGCTTAGTTCTTCGCTGACTGACAGCAGCTTTGCGATGCTGACAGCATATTTACAGGAATATTGACACAATCATAATGAGGCGGCAGCTTGTATTTAGCTGTTACACTCTTAAATGTTCACTGACCAGTGTTGAGCTGCTCCTCTTTTGCAGGGCAGTTTGGCCCTGTTCCACACACGTTTGCAAGATTTTTCAGACTCGCCACATTACTTTTACAGTTGCTGTCGTTTGAGACTGTTTTATCACGTATTTGTCACCAGCTACTCTGTGGCATTTTGCTGCAACATGACCTCACGTTTCTCGGAAAACTTGTGCATGTGAGAATTCATCAGTTTGACCCGCCTGTATAGCTGCCGCTGTTTTGGTCATTAACTTCAAAATTAACATTGTTTTTATTTGGTGTTTATTTATTTATTTTATTTACTTTTTTGTACTGATTTAATTTTGCAAAAGAAAACATATAGAATTGTTGACTGCCAATAAAAGTGCCCATTCTCGTGGGCTGTGGTGCTATCACACGATGCTCTCTTTTTTCCAGCTCTGAATGTCTCTGGAACTCTTGCATACTCTGTAATCTTGATAAATATTCAACATTTCTGAAGTCTGAATTCCTACTTGGTGATATTCTTTAAAACATATGTAACATACACAAATTCCCCATCCAATAACTTGATTCCCTTCACATTGACAATGATCTATAACGTCACATGAAATTACTCCCAACAAGAAGAGTTCTCTCATGGTACTGTTTGAGTATCTGTTGCACATACACACACATTTTATTGGTATCTTGCTAAGGACTTAAAATTATCTCCATATCTGCATTTAATAATTTGTTAGACATATAAAAAAAAAAATAATACCCTAGTTATCCTTTTAATAATTATGGTTTAGACATTGTGTTAAATTGATGTGACCAAGAAAGCTTCCCTTTGGCCCTTTTTTTTTCATTTTTCTTATTATGTAATTCACATTTGATTACATATCCCCATTATTGCTACAGTTTGGTTTATGTAACTAATATCGTCTTCTTTATTAACTCTTTATTAACTGTGTACATCTCATTCCACTCAATCATCAATATTGTTGCATATAAATTGGTTTCACTTAAGTTCCAGCTTTGAAACTGAAACAATTTGTATATGATGTATAACATTGGATGGAATGTTTTTGACCAATTTATTGGGTCATGGGGTTGAAGTTGCTGCTTTTTGTAATTGCATTTATTTTGCAGTCCATCAAGTTGTCACCTTACAGTGTTGCCTTTCTTCTACCAATATTTGTACATAATTGAGCAAATCTAATTATAATCATTAAAATATATCTATTATAAGCTACAGTGGTGTTTATCATTACCTTGACATAATGATTTTAAACAAGAGCTTGATTTGGTATTAAATACAGTCCAGTCTTTAACATCTACAGCACTTTCAATTTTAATATATAAACACTCTCACAGAGGAAAGAACGATACGCAGTGAACACTCAACAACTCATAACGCAAAAAAAGTGATGACAGTGAGGAGCTTCAGAGATTTAAGTTCAATAAAAAAAAACCCACAAGCCATATAAAAGCACAATTTCTCATGCAATGGAAATATGACATCAATGTATATTTGCAATATTTCAAATGTGAAAGTCAGATCTACGACGACTGAATTTGCCATTTTTATTAAATAATTTTATTAAACGAACTTCATGTGGTCTCGTCCAAATATCTTGAGCCCAACCGATATTTAGTTGTATACTTGACCCTTATTTTTCTTAATTCAAGACTAATGTTTGTTATATTTGTAAATTGTGTATATTAAGGACTGCAGTTGTATTTATTAAGCTGAAGGCGTACTTTAGGTTTTATAGATTGTAGTCACATTTGTGGGATCCATGACAAAAATGTTGTATCTGTAAAATTTCCTGTCAGCTGATTTATCATGAGATTTTTTTCATCCTCAATTGTTATCAGTATTGGTTATCAGCTATCAGTCTACTACTACTATACTAATATCCTCTGATCCATAGAACACGTGATAGCAGATGCAGCAATGTGTTTTCTTTCTTGTTGCTATGACTCAGATAAACCAAGAACACACATTCTGAGGAGGATATGTAGCTTACACAAAGTTAAAAAAAACAAAAAAAAAAAAAAANCAAAAAAAAAAAAATTCTCACAGTGAGAAGTTCACTTCGTGGGATCAGTGAAGTGCATGCTGACTTGAGTCTTCACCGGAATTACTTTCATTTCAACCTTAATAAACTGTAACCCAACCCTTTCCGTCATGTTTCTTTTTTAATCTTTCATGGTGTGACAGCCCTCCATAGGTCAGGAAGTTGTTACATGTCAAACTGGCTGAGGTTGAACCCTTGTTTGCGTCATGTCTGCGCTACCTACAGGACAGACTGCAGCTATCCACCCTGATCCCGCTCCTCACTCTGCTATAGACTCCAAATTCTCTTTGAGTCTGCGGGTCATGCTGGGGATCAGGTTAATGTGGTCGTCCACACAGCTGCCCACACACCGGTCCATCAAGGAGCGCACGGCTGGCTCCTTGGCCCCCGAGTCAAAAAGGTCCTTTGCCTTATCATTGCAGTTCATTGTACATCTGGTCAGACGGTCCTGATGGGAGGAACAATGTGGTTTAAGACACACAATGACAGATAGAGGCCACAGAACTCAGAGACTCTAAGGTCAGGTTGTGGTGATTTGCAGGCTAAAATTGGTCAATTTTTGGTATAAAAATAAAGTTTTTATAGACATCTGTAATCATGATTATATATAACCAGATGTGGAAATACCAAATTCCAGCAGAGGCATATATTACTTTAAAATATATTTTACTTAAAATGACTTAAGTACACATAAAAACACCTCAAGTTACTCTCCTCTACTTTGCTTACTGAGCTGATATATTTGTACTTCATGAGTTGTGTTGAGCTTAAAGTGTACTTGATTTTAAGTCAGTGAAAACCTATTTAAGTGTTACTTAAGTGTTGACTTGTGAAAAATTACTGCAACAAGTAAGTTCAAAAAGGTGTAACTCGGTTACAGTAACGAGTGAATGTAATCAGTTACTTCCACTGCCTATTAAATTTCAGTATGAGGCAAGTGTAATAAAGATATTTATAAGTGCATAATAATTTTATTTGTACAGCACGATCCATGCATTGAAACTCAAAGCTCTTTTACATTAAAAAAAAAAAAAGCCAAGAAAACATGTGAACAGAAAAACAGAATACAAAATTAAAATGTTAAGGTGTACTTTAGGGTTTATAGATTGTAAAACATAGCGAACAGTGGAGATCATGTACGCACCTGAAACTTCTCCAGCTCTGAAGTGACCAGTCCCTGAGCTTTGGCCAGAGGAGTGTGGCAGCGCTCGATGCACTGGTGAACCTGTGACATGGAGTCTGAGGAGCGATCACAGCAGTCTGCGCTGCATCCAAACATGCGACCCTGCAGCAGCCCACAACATCCACACACAGCATTAGCAAACGAGCAGCTCTCTCAGAACAAAGCTCCACATGCACTGTTTCTCCTGTGTGCACCTACCTGCATTTTGCGGATGTGATCCCTCTCCAGGCTTTGGACCATCTCCTCCACTTCAGCCTGCATGCGTCTTTGATGCGCCTCAGCCATCTCGGTTCTTCCAGTTCACTCCTTCAGAACATTCAGTCTGTCGCGTAAACCGGACCGTGCTGGTGGCACACACACACACACACCAGGCCGAGCTCTCAACGACTTTCTTTACTTCACTATTTTCAATCAAACTAAGGTCACCTCCTTGAAAGCATGGTTCAGCAGACGACTATTACGACACTTCCAACTTTCTTCCGCAATCGTTTTTTTTCAAAACTTTATTTCAACGCAAAGAAATTACAATCGTCATTCTTCAACAACTTAGTCTTGAACACGTATCAAATCTAACAATTTTACACAAATAAATATAACACGAGGATAGAAATAAGAAAAGAATACATAAAGATAAAAAAGAAAAGTAAATAAATAAGATTAAAAAAAAAATTAATAAGTGGTTACCAGAGGTCAAAGATTTCATATAAAAAGATTTTCCATGAGGTCTATAATGTTACAATCCCACAGTCTGACAAAAATTTCATACATTTCATAGCTTTTTTGTTTTCTGATGTTTTGATGAAAACACAATAAGTGCCCATGTCTGTGAGAAAGACTTTCAAGATTGGCTTTTTCTTAAGATATCTCATCTTATGTATAAAAAAAATTTACCAAGTGTATGAACTAAAATTTGGAATTCTTCAGTGAGCAATAGAAGAGAGTAACCACATCTTCAATGTAGACACTGTCATCGGATTTTTCAGGCAGATATTCCTCCACATCTTTCTAGAATTTCTTAGTGTATTGACCCGCAACCGGTTGTAGAAAAGAAAAAAAAAAACCACTTCCGTTTTATCTTCAGGATTTTTGGCGGTTGGCATCATCTGTGAGGTGCATTACCGCCCCCTACTGGACTGAAGTGGAGCATAAGATTGACAGAGGAAAAAAAAAAAACAACTCAGTTTTCTCCTTCCAGACAAGATGATCGATGATATGCTGCTTTCTTTTAATACTTAGAAACTGGACTAGAACTGGCTGTGTGAGTGCAAGAGTGCAAAATGCAGACCAGCATGGATCATCATTTCCTTGTGTGCTATTGTGCAACCATAAGTTCTTGTGAAATTGTTTTTTCTATTTTTATATGACGTAGAATTTCACAGTCACAGTTTCACAATTTGACAGTCATCTCCTTATGCGATAAGTTAGTTATAAATTAGTTATAAGTTAAAGACTTCTTCCCATAAGTATGATACAGTAAGAATTATTAGAAATACAATGAAGAGTTTTAAATGACTGAAAAATGGCTTCCACAGAAAGTGCAGGTGAGAAGTATCTATCTATCTATCTATCTATCTATCTATCTATCTATCTATCTATCTATCTATCCCAGTAAAATTAAAAGCTTTATTAACAGCTTTAAAGCTTTTATTTTGAAATTTGATGGTAAACATTACCGGAAGTGTGCGTCGTATGAAGGCGACGTTCACGCTGCTCCGACGTGCCTCCAGCTGTAAATAAGTGGAGTCTCATCATAACTTAAACTAACCTGTAAGTTTCCTGTATAAGCAGACGCAGAACAACTTTAATCCAGTTGTACATTTATCTTTAAGTTTAACGGTGAAGAGGACCGTTTGAAAGCTACTTCTGGATTCGCAGCAGCTCCTCCAGTCACTTTTGAAATAGTGAGTCCACCACTATTAATACTTTTTTGTCATTAAGTTCTAATATGTATATATCTAATATGTATCAGATAAACATAAAAGAACTAACCTCAGATATACAGTCTGTTATGGTGCTAATAACCTTACTAATTCCTTTGCTGTTTTCTTGAGTAACCCAGAGAATGTGACCTTTGACCAGGACTATAGAGTTGTTGACTTGAAGCTATTAGCTGAGGTTATCATGGTTCCTGTTTCCTTATCACAGATGCCCTGGTGTTTATTAAATAACTAGAGACCCATGATGAATCTGAGAGCCCTGCCACTGAGAGTGCTGCTCTTCTTGGGGCTTTGCCACACTGGGAGAAGGATGCTTGCCTTGACTCAAGGGCTACAAGACCAGCCCAGGAAGATAGGTAAGAGAACCTCCAAAATCCTCCTTTCCTTCACTGCATCATCCTGTCCTCCTGGTGCTTCCATTTCTCAAAGTCTGCTTTGGCGCTGGTGACCCTACTGTTACTGTATCCAGAATACAATTTCAAATAACAAATGTTGTTGCTTGTTGGAAGCTGTGGTCGGAGCAGGCATCGGTGGCACAGCAGCAGCATATTACCTGAGGCAGGAGTTTGGAGCCGGGGTGAAGATCGATGTGTTTGAACCTGGAACTGTTGGCGGGCGACTGGCAACCGTGAAGATTGGAGACTACGAGTATGAGATGGGAGGCTCAGTGATCCATCCTCTGAACCTGCATATGAAGCACTTTACTGATAAATTAGGTAAGTTAACATTCATATAGGCTAAAATCTCTGGATGTTTCGTGTTAGTATGATTTGAAAAGTTGAGTCCATCCAAAAACGTAAAAAAAATATAAAGCATGTTGTATCTCTTTTTCCTGTATTTCAGGTATTGCCCAGAGGAAAGGTGTCCCTTCTAAAATGGCTATCTTTGATGGAAAGGAGCTAATGTTTGAAGAGAGTGACTGGTTTATTATAAATTTCTTGCGCATGCTCTGGCGATATGGGTTCAACTTTCTTCGAATGCACATATGGGTGGAGACTATTCTTGATAAATTCATGAGGTGAGACCAACTTATATTTTCTGATGTAGCAAATATAAAAAGTCTGACTTTAGAACACAAATGAGCACAAATTCTAGAATATTATAACTGAATTGCTGTTGCCTGTTCTGTTTTGTGCTCCACAGGATCTACCAGTATCAGCAGTTTGGTTACGCATTCTCCAGCGTAGACAAGCTTCTACATGCCATGGGTGGAGACAGTTTTCTCACACTAATGAATCAGACTCTGGAGGAAACAATGATAGCTGAAGGATTTTCCCAGATCTTCATCAACAACATTGCGTCACCAGTCACTCGTGTCAACTATGGCCAAAGTGTGCGCATCCATGGATTTGTGGGTATGCTCAGGCTATTAAGAGTTTAGGCTGGTTCATCGCGTATCTAATGAAGAAAGCCGAAAGTCTGATATTGTAAAAGAGTTACATTATTGGTTTGTTTATAGGGGCAGTGTCTTTAGCAGGGGCAGAATCAGGTTTATGGGCCGTGGATGGAGGCAATAAGAGAGTGTGCTCAGGACTGCTGTACCACAGCAAAAGTGAGCTCATCCCAGCAAGAGTCACTTCCATTTCTGTCAAGGTTCGGCCAATGAAGACAGGTATGATTCTTATTTCTGCATTTGTTACAGAACTGTTTGTTTTCCATCATTTAGTGTGTTTCCATGCATGTTAATATTCCTGCTGCGATCAAAGTTTTGGAATATTTCATCTACAGCTTGTTCTGCCTTCCATTTTCAGGCACCTCAGCCAGTTTCTACGAGGTGAATTATGTTGGGGAATCTGGCTCAGCGCACTCTCTGTATGACATAGTGATCATAGCGACACCGCTTCACCTGGGATTGTCTGACATCAGCTTCTCAGGCTTCTCCCCGCCAATCCCATCTCACTACCCTGGGTACTACCACCAGACAGTTTCCACTCTGGTCCACGGCATGCTCAACGTGTCATACCTGGGGACCGCAGAGCCAGCATCGGAGTTCACCGTGTCTGACGTGTTCACCACAGACTCAAAGGGCTCTATCATCAACAGCCTGACCTCCATCGATCCTGTGCACATCCCCCCAGGGTACAAGCGACCCCCTGCAAGCCAGGCCAAAGTCTGGAAGGTGTTCTCCCCCAAGCCGCTCTCTCACGATCAGCTGGCACGCATGTTCCTGTCCTGGGACTCGGTGTCAGAGACTCGGTGGCTGGCTTACCCTGCCTACCGTCCACCCCACCGGAAGACCCCTCCCTTCACCCTGCACAACCGGCTGTACTACCTCAACGCCGTGGAGTGGGCCGCTAGTGCCATGGAGATGAGCTCCATCTCTGCCAGGAACGTGGCCCTGCTGGCTCACCATCGCTGGCACAACCAAGTCAGAAAGATCGACCAAGAAGACCTGCACACTCGTCTGAGAGGAGAACTCTGAGGAGAGAGATGTAAAGAGGTGACTCATGATCAAAATCTAAAGCAATAAAATATCAATCAAATGCTACACAAACGGTAGAAACAATGATGTAAATTCACACTATAAAAATACTCCTGTTGGGGTAAATCAGGTGTGTGTGTGTGTGTGTACTCTGCACTCTTGAAACTTAGTCCCTTTAATATTAGTCACATTTCAGAATTCTCAAACGTAAAACCTGAAGGCCTCACCAGCAATAATAGCACAAATCTTACTAAAAAGTGGAAGAACGTTGCACTCAGCTGAATTTTCTTATGTAAACTGTGCATAATGAACCATATTGCACTGCAGGGTAAACATGTTGCAAAACATATTTCTAAATGTTTTATGTGTGTTGCTGTTATGAATTAACCGAGTAAAGTTCTTTTCTTGCGTAATTGTCACTAATGTATTGATGTCGCAGTGCTGATTTTTATGTTGTACAGTGATTTCTCAGTCTCTCTACCTCTTCAGCACAATGTAAGTCACGTTGGTGAGAGATTGTGTGATTAAAATGCATTTTTGTTATGAATATAACAAACTCCCAACTTTTCTTATTATCTAAATATGCTGATTGTGTTCAATAATTGCGGTGAAGAGAAAGTTACCACGCTGATGTCATTCTTTAGCTTTTTAAAACAACTGTGGTGCCTTAAAGATGTCAGAATAATTTGAGTATATATTTACTAAATGACTGATCACCCTATAATTTTATAAACTTGTTTGGGTCTCCCTGTGTTTTGAAGCAAAAGTCAAATCTGATCACTAGGACTACTGATGAGTATTTCTGTGCTTGTAAAGTGAGAAACGGTTGTGAGTTATCAGTGTTGGAGATTATCAGAAGTTATTCTGTCACAAATATCCACCTACACCACTTTGATGTTTTTTCACCACTTTGGGATAATTACTTTGTTGTTTCTAAAACACTTTTAGAGGTGTATTTTTGAAATATTTTTTGTAAAAGAGGTTTTCAGGTTGTATAGAAGTACTGTAGCAAAAATATTAAATCAATAGTGCACTTCAATTGATATACTATGGGTTTAACGTAAACTCCCCTGTAGATGCCAAAAAGACAAAATAAAGATCAATTGAGTATTTAAAAAATATAATACAATATTTTGACAATATTTGAATCCCGACAACACTGAAACCTCTCAAACCATACTGTATTTTTAAAAAAATGTTTACAGTCACAATAAAGCGATGAGACATTATCTGCACTGTAATTTCATTTTTGATATTTTACTCCGCCGCTAACACCTCAGACATAGGTGCCGAACACGTGGGTGCAGGGACCCGGGCACACACGGGCAAATTACTTTGTAGAGTGCTGTTACCAGGGCTGCCTCACGCAAACGGCTGACTTCACGCGCTCTCACGCCTGACATCTGATTTCTCATGCTCGGAAAACATCCGTTTAACTTCGTACGTCTTCGGCTTCTCTCT
>VXCM01005849.1:0-19441 GCA_014773175.1 Lucifuga dentata
AGAGAGAAGCCGAAGACGTACAAAGTTAAACGGATGTTTTTCGAGCGTGAGAAATCAGATGTCAGGCGTGAGAGCGTGCGAAGGCAGCCCTGGAAAATAAACAAAAACAAACATGTCATGTCTCTCCATCTGTTCTCCTGTTTGTTGTTAGTCTTCTCTGTCTCTCTTTTATTCAGGTAATGTCTGTCTCCCCTGTCTGTCTCACTGTCTCCTTTGTCTCACGCTGTCAATAAACACAAACATTTGTCTTGGTTTCAGTTAAAACTGCTGATGCTAACATTGCTAATTTGAATCACTAGCAGTGACGCTAACGTCATTTTTGCTAATGCTGCGTTCGCGCTATCTCGAAAATCGGATTTTTCCCAATCAGAGGTTCCCACTTCTGACCTCAAACCGTTCCAGCCAAATGTTAACAAAAAAGCATAGTTGAACTCCAGTATATACTGAAAGATTAAAAAACTTAGTAATAAATGCTAACTTCGGTAAAGTTAGATTACAGGACTGTTTAGCTGTGTTGTTTTACAATTATCTTAATCCCAGTGGGTTATTGAACATTTGTGCAGATAAATAATATTCTGAAATTATTTACACTTATGTATCAGTGGCAAACAGTTATTATACATGATAGATAATTAACTTGGCGATACATTTTTACCTTTTTATTTCAATGTCATGTAAGAAAAAATACTTCATTCGCCTGTTAGCTGACCATTTACATTCATAAAGCTCGCTTCCACGGCCCCACCATGTTGAGTGACGTCATACTCATGAAGTCGGGCAGATAGTTTTGGTCTGAGTTTCCCAGTCAGAGCTCCGACTTCAAGTGCCGTTCCAATGCATTTTTCCAAGTAGGAAANGGTCTGAGTTTCCCAGTCAGAGCTCCGACTTCAAGTGCCGTTCCAATGCATTTTTCCAAGTAGGAAATCGGAAAATTACGAGTTCCTAAGTCTGTCGAACGCAGCGTAAGAAACGCTATTTCTGAAGCTCTGACTGACTGGTGCCATCTAGTAAATTCGCCCTTATACACATCTTATACTACTATTAAGTTTTTTTTTTTTTTAATCTATTATTAAGTCTCGTTAATTTAAAACACATACACACACACACACACACACACACACACCTTCAAATGCAATTCCATGACTCCCCGTTTTGAGTCTGTGGAAGGTACCAAATGTCCTCCTGACAGAGGGGAGACCGAGCATCTTCAACAGTTATTTATTGTGAAAAGTTAAACGAAATACAAATTAAAACATATGGTTTAGAATTTTGTGCCAAATATTTTATCTTAGCTTTTATTGGCAAATATGTGACCAATATATGCAGCTTCAGTAATTTACAGCTGAATCTTATTTTCATTTTAACACTGCCCACACTTTAAGGCAGGAAATTGATTCTTCTATTTTAGTATCATTAATAGATCACCTGTTTTTCCTTGTATATTTTCAGCAGGGAAAGTTTTCTTTTGAGTTCTTACACAATTTTCTATTTTAATGTCAGCGTCGGCAAAAGAGTTCAATGTAATATGGTGGCTGAACCAGCTGACAGCCCACACTAATGAAAGGAACATAATATAATATAATAATATAATATAATATAAGACTCTTATTAGATCTTAAAAACATATTTCACAACAGTCTTGGATGCAGGAAAATGTCAACGCCAGGTGAAGCCAATCAGCTTATGGTGGTGACATGTTTAATTCAGTTGAAGTTTGCAGTTTGGTCCTACTCTCATTCAGGGCCAGAATATCAAGTTTAATGCTGTAAGGCTTCTGTGGAAATGCATTTCAGAACACAGCCTGTGGTATGGCAGAGCTAAAGTATGATATACCAAGCCAGTAGAAAAAAAAAATAAATACTCTAAATTTAATTGATCAGTGTCAGTGACCTACTGACCAGTGCAATCTAGCTAATGCTGAAGTGAAATGAAAAATTATTCTGAAATGAGGAGCCCCTGCACATCAGATAATGCCATTCATTCATTTATTTATTCTTGTTCAAGGTCAGAGGGGCTGGAGGATATCCCAGCATGCATTAGGCATGAGGCTGGAAGACACCCTGAGCAGGACACCAGTCCATCAGGACTTTAAATAAGATTCATTTAACTCAGTTTGATTTAATTAAATTTAATCTCATTTAATTAAAACTGAATAATTAAAACTGGAGTTTTACATTTGTGGAAGGAGAATGCTGACTAGATTTTAATACATTAGTGGTTATTACGTGCACACACACGTCTTTCTGAAACTTTTTTTTCTTTTAACTAATACTCTAATTCACTTAACAGTTTGTGTCCTGCAGTGTCGTTGGAGGAGTGTTATTGATTTTTTAATAAGGCCGTGGTATTTGCACAGTTGACTTCTTTACCTTGTTAAGTCCATCGTGCTCATTAGGTGCTTTCTGCATAATGTCAGCTCACCAGTGTGCCCTTTAGCCCAGGGAAATACAATGAATACAGTGCTAAGAGTCGATAGCGTATGTGTGCACACACACACACACACACACACACACCCTTGTATTCCTGAAATTTATTGTCAGGAAAAAACTTTCATCAAATTAGAGCACATACATTAAGAATAACTAAAGGGTACATATGCTTTTTGGCATTTTCCTCTCATTTTAATTAGGCAAAATAGTAGTGTGTGTGTGTGTGTGTGTGTGTGTGTGCGCGTGCGTGCGTGCGTGCGTGCATGTGTGTGTGTGTGTGTTGAACATTGTCAAAGTTATAAAACTTGAGAATGCTGTGTACTGATGGTCCTGAACTGCCCTGAAAGCTTAGTTTTGATTGATCCTTTACTTTTGTAGCACACACACACACACGCACACACGTGTGTGTGTGTTTTGCTGTCCGTGGGTCTGTCCAGCTCAGCCAGCCAATAAAAAGACATGAGGATTTTCAAGAGGCAGCCTTAAAGATTAAAGAGACAATACCTAATACAACCTGTTTTCACTCAGCATGAACAGTAGTGCTGCATCAAGGGAGAGTAGAAGTGGATCGTTGTCTTTATTGCATACTAAGGCATTGCAAAAGTTTCATAATAGATCCTAAATAAAAATCACAATATCTGTAATAAGAATAGTAAATATAATAGTAAAGTAATAATCTATATAAAATGTCCCCTTTAAAAGAGAGATGAAAGCTCCCTGCACAGTAGCTCATGCAAAATTATCCTAATAATGAATAATAATTATCTTAATAATAATATTATCTTTATAATAACAATGAAAATTAATCAAAATAAATAAAAAATAATGAAAGGATAAAAGAGGAAAGCAATGTAAATTGTGTTAATATTTCTTTCCTCTAAATGTCCCATTGCCCCAGGCTAGTAAAGAAAAGACATTTTCCTGACGTGACTGTAGCAGCAACGCAGAGAGTCAAACAGTAAAAGTAATTATTCAGTCATTAGTTGTAACTCCTGATGAGCGCACGTTGCCGCATTAATCTCTTGCAAATTAAAATGACAAATGATGCAGGCAATCTCTCTTACATTTTCACCTTTTAAATGTAAAACCGCTAAGCGTGACAACGATGACTTTCAGTATGGTAAGTCAGAACACGTGTCATGATAAATAACGCCATTAAGAATTCATCAACACGTAACGCAGACAGAGCCGTCACTTTATCAGGAAACTGCTGATCAGAATCACAGTCCACAGGGTGATAACTGGAATTATGGAGCAACCGTGATCGGAAAACAAACAAAATGGGGCAAATCCCCTATTAATGCTCAAGCTCATAATGTATTCACACACACACACACACACACACACACACACACATTTACACAATAAATTTAAAGTNGTATTCACACACACACACACACACACACACACACACACATTTACACAATAAATTTAAAGTCAAACACAAAACCAGTGTTGGAGGAAGAATTCAAATCCTTAACAAAAAGTAGAAATACTACAATGGAAAACACTCCATTGCACCATAAAGGACAATGACAACAATTTTGCATGTTTAAGCCCAATATATACCCCGCACACATTACGTTACTGATAATCATTTCCCAAAATATATTACTGGAGCGGTAAATATTAGAATTGTTTTTCCTACCCTCCAGACTGCCACTGGTTTCAGTTCATTCCAGTACTGTTAAAGTCAATTTTAACTTGAAAAATGCTTGTGATATGTAATCCATCACAGCGAATAAAATGTCAATTACATTATTATTATTTTTTAATCAAAGTAACTTTATTTAACCAATAAAACACAATGCTGCACAGAAGACAATGGGACAGAGAATATAGTCCTAGGAGAATTTCTCGTTTTTAACGAGAAATTTTAAATGGCTGTGCATTCTACATTTGGACATACGTGCAGGTAAAACACTGAATTATAAGGTGTGTGTATCACCTGAACATTTAATTTGAATGATCAAGGGATCTGGCAACATAACAGGAAAACTAAAATACAGTTTTATGTTGTAAAATTGTTAATCAGTAACATAATGTATATGTGGGTTGTATTTATTGGGCTTAAACATGCAAAATCATTGGTCAGTACTTGATCTGTAATTGAATAAAATTTGTTACCTTCCACCTCTGCAAAACACACATGCTCATCAACGAATGAATGAAAAACTACCTTCTCTCTCTCTCTCTCACTCACACACACACACTAGCAATCTAGCCAACTGGCCCTCATCAGTGAAAACATCAGGCAACAAATTACATAGGGCATCAGGAGGAGGGTGAAGGTGGTGTTGAGGTGTTTCTGAGGATGTGTGTGTATGTGTGTGTGTACATATGTGGGTGTGTGTGGAAAAGAGGAGGGACAGGAAGGGAGGAGGGAGTAGCGAGGAAGAAGAAAAGAAGAAGGAGGGCAGTAAATTAAGTTTGGCTCCCGTCTCCAGCCAGATTTCATGCTGCTAGCAGGTCACCCTGCTGTCAGGTCACCGGCCAAGCTGCCTGCAGAGTCACATGATCTCAGCACACACACACGCACACACACACACACATGCATGCACTCTCACACACACACACACACGCACCCAGAACCATGCAATCTCCATCTGTCTGTGGCTTTAAACGATGATGGCAATGGCGATGCTGACAGTGTTGTAATCACCCATAAATCATCAGACTGATAATGTTATTCTAACGATCATAACTGAGCATATTGATGATGGTGCTGAAAATAAGCCAATATTAGATAAATAACGTTGTCATGGCCGTCTGCATGATGAAAGATAAAGATGCTGTCGAAAACTAACAGGCTAAATGCTCTCTGACATTCTAGACCCAAACTAAACTCACATTACCAGTGCGGTTTGTCATCAGTTTCAGCTGCCTAGAAGCATCGGCATCAAATGCAGCATACATGGGTTGACTGATAAGTTCTGAGCCTAGAGAGTTCTGTCTTCGAGGTGTTAATTATTTATTATCCAGCATAGTCTCCTTCCAACTTGACTCACTTCTGCAGGGAGTGCTGGGGATATTTTATGCCAGTTACATACAAGTCCAAAAAATAAATAAATAAATAAATAAAAATAAAAAATCACCCATGTGTGATATGACATCCTCATCTGAGGCCAGAAGGGTTCCAGCTAAAGCCTTTTTTAATGGGAAGAGGTGAAAGTCTGAGGGGCCAAAAGAGGTGAGCAGATAGCTGTTGAACTACTTCAAAACTGCAATAATTTCGTTGTCCTCCCCAGTAAACTCCTCTAAAATAAAAAAACAGACAGATTGAACATCTGATCTCTCTCTCTCTCTCTCTCTCTCTCTCTGTTTGTTTGATAAACAAAATATAACTTGGAAACCTAAAAGTCACTTGAGGAAAATAAAGAGGTGCCAGTTCAGTCACGTTAAAGGAGAATATAAATATCTAGCTATAAGTACATACAGTATTTGTCTGGGAAATATATATATTTAGTCATGTAGTTACATCGACAGAAGTTATAGGCACACACAGTGTTTTGAGGCTATTTATTTCAAACTACCACGTAAATGATGATGCCCTCATTTACATCCTCATTTCAAAGTTGGAGTCTTCAATCAAAATTTGGTGCAGTGATTTCTCTTAACCTGCCAGACAAGATGTCTTACAGACTTATTCTAAAAAAATAAAATAAAATAAAATATAAATCAGACCAGTGTAGCAACTCTGGCCTTTCTAAAGTCTATCTGACCTTTAGTTTTCTGTTAAGCCAGTCTGTATTGTTTTAAATGTCAGTGAACAGTGGCCAACGTGTCACACCTCAAAGTTTTATTAAAATCTATGCAGCGGTGTCTGAGATATTTGAGATAACCGTTTGACAGCAGATTATGGCGCCTCAGTTAGTACAAACATCTGCCAGTCCTGCAAGGATTTTTACAGTGCAAAAGACAAAGACGGAATCAATGAAAGTAAAAATCACAACAATGACTCGAGACCTCAAAGGGTTCAAATTGTCAAAGAAATTGATTGAATCTGATAATGAGAAATGTGAAGATTATTAACAGTTCTTCACTATCATGTAAGTCTTTGAGCATTTCTCTAAGCGTTTCTTTGCTGATGTGCTTTGATCTGGCATTACAGGAGGTTACGGGGCTGATAGATGAGAAATGAAGTGAATTTAATTGATGATAATGATCTGAAGCTGTCAATACTCTACCAGAGCTGAACAACCACAGACTTGCTGGAGAATCAGCGTGTCGGCTGGATGACCTGGTGAAATGCTCCGTCTCTAAGCCGTCAATGATCAGATAATGCACCTTTGATGGCATCACCCAAAACTGCAACGCTTGTGTGCTCAGAGTCAATGCCAATCAATAGAAAGACATCAGGTTTTCGAAAGCCATCAGACTCCATCCGACTGTTTTTACTCTAATGGTAAATCCTGTGGATCAGTGATGATCTTAACGCCAGTAATTCCTGCCTCAGTGTGACGAATCCCAGCTTAATCCTCTTTTACAACGATGACAAGTGGGAATGTGATGGGATCAAGCTCTTGCAAAAAACAAATTTCTGTTGTTGGACACAGTGATGATACAATAAACCATAAGACCCGTGTGAAACGGCTTCCAAATGAACACCAAACAAACACTGCTGGCTGCTGAGGATGATGCAATCAGATTAGTCACAGATTGAGATTACACCACTGTGTCCTCTACACAAAGATAAACTTCCCCCACACATGGAGAATGGGACGACGCCTGAACAGAATCTGCTTTAGACTGAAATCCTGAAGCGAGAATTGTGGTCCCACTTTTTCTACTTCATCTAATGGGTGAGTTGAAGTAAGATTGTAAATGGACACTTAGTTTTAAATCACATAATAGCAGAGAAGATGAGATGTTGAACACTGGCATTCTCCCATCGGGAAAACAATCATATAGTGCATCACTCCCTGCTGGAACCACACCTGATTATCTAAATCAAACTTGTCTATCCAATTGAAATCTGGGATGTACAAACTCTTTATCAAATGATCAAGAGTCAGATATGGGTGGAACAGGGAGGGAAGGTCCTCACCGTCCTGAAATGTTATTTTTGATTGGTCCATTACTTATAACATGTACAGTAAATCGATCTGCTTCTACTTACCCATCAACTACCAGTTCAATTCAATTCAATTCAATTCAATTCAATGCAATGCAATTCAATTTAATTGTCCCCAAAGGGCAATTAAGAATGACAGGCATATAAAAACAGACATTATAAACAGACATTAAAAGTTAAATACTGAGGGCAAGGAGGCGAACTGCCTCAGGAATGACTTTCTCCTTTGGACTGTCAAGCATCTAATGCTATGAAGGCATCTTCCAGAGGGAAGTCATTTAAAGGAGGAGTTGAGGATGTGTGAAGGATGTTGGAGGATGGATTTGGCTTTTTGGACAGCCTGAATTTGGTGAAATATAGAGATGCGTCTTAGTATATTACAGGTGATTTTTGAACAGGTGTTGACAATACCGTGGAGGCTCTTCTTGTTTTGAATATTTAAGGACTGATAGCAGCAGATAAATGAAAAGTAAGAATGTTTTCAATAAAACAGATGTAAAAGGAAATGAGTATGGTCCTATGAATACAGTTGTCAGAGGAAGTATTGTCTTTTACCAGGCTAGTGAGTGAGTGTTTGGCTAGTCTGGGATGATGCTAGCTAAGATCTTCTGCATTTGGCCAAACAAAAGAAAGCAGACTTTTCAGGAGAGGGACTTTAAAGGACCATACTGGTGATTTTGCATGTTTAAGCCTCATATATGTACAACCTGCATACATGTAACATTACTGACAATCACTTTCCAAAACACAAATCTATATTTTAGTTGACTGTTTTTTTTCCCAAATCCCCTAATCTTTCACAGTAAAATGTTCAGGTGATTACCCACCTCGAGAGTTGGTGTTTTGCCTGCTAACAAGTATATAGAGGAGAAAGTTGGTTTTTTTATTTCTTGGTAAAAAAACAAACAAACAAAAAAAACATCTTCTCCTGGGACTATATTCCCTGGTGAAGACATAAATTGTTTTCTGTGCAGCTCCGTGTTGGATTAGTTAAGTAAAGTTACTTTGACAAAAAACTTATGAGGTTGTGATGGATTATGTATCTCAAGTCTACACAAGTTGATTTTAATAGTATACTGGAATGAACTAAAACCAGTGGCAGCCTGAGAGGTTGGAAAAAGTTCTAAAGTTTACTGCTCAAGCTGTATATTTTGGAAAATGGTTGTGACAATCGTAATGTATACGGGATGTATATTTTGGGCTCAAAAATGCCAAATCGCTGGTATTGTCATTTAAAGAGACATAGCTATTTTTCTGACCAGTGGCCTATTTTCACTCCATATGCTTTTTTTTTTTTTTTTTTTTTTTACACTTTGAATCATTGCAAAGATTAAAAAAAAGATTCTGAAATGGCAGTAGGAACACAGAAGTCTGGATACCTGTTCCTTTTGATCTGCCAAAATAAATACAGAAATGTATGAATGTACATGTAAGGATTTAAAGATTTAATAGCATAAATTATGTATATGAAATTCCTTATTTAATTTTGGACAGTTTGTAGCATTAGCTGAGAATGTTGGCCCTGGATCTGATTTTTCTATTTGTTTATGGTGAATTTGAAGCTAAAGCCGCATGCAGGCTCGGCATATTTTACATACATGACACAATAATCAATATGTTCATATTCGCATGGTACTTAATTAGCTTCCACCGCTGTATAGAATCACTGTTGACATGTTCTTGAACAGGAAACATGAACCTTGTTTCCTGATGCTGCTCCATGTCTGTGGTTGCACCGAGCAGCTCCCAGATGTGAGTGTGAGTAACGGTGTGAATATAAAGCAGAGTGAAGATAAATTCACAACTGCATCTGTATTTCCTGGATAAACAGAGGTTAAAAATCCCTGCACGATCCACAGAGCAGGACGGAATGAATGACGATCAGTAACACATTATGTTGCATAAAACTCAACTAAGCCTACATGTTGTCAAGGTCTGTCTCTTCTGCCAAAGGAACTGTGGTTTATTGTCTGTACACATGGCAAGTTTTGAGAAAATTATTACAATTTTTTTTTTTTTTTTTTGTCAGTAATGTATAAATCCTAAAGATAAAGATCGTTGTGGATTTTCCAGAGTAACCAAGAAAGTGTTTTGGATGTAAAGTCTCAGAAGCATAAATCTGAAAACCTCAGCGCAAAAAATCAAAAAAATAAGACCAGTTACATTTGTACAATCCTCAATAAATGCTTTGTCAGTGTGTTTTATTAGACTTCATTATACTGAAAGGTTATTCTACTTTTTCATGTTCTCCATTTAAGACAGAATAAATATAATATAGTCACATAACAGTGCTAACTACAGCCTCAGAAACGACCGAAGAGCGAATCAAAACCTTTTTATTTCTGTAATAAATGTTCAAAATTTGGTGTTATTATCATGGATACGCTAAGAAAAAATTCCCATGTATGTAATGTAGTTGGAAGTGCAGAGTGACATGATTGCCTCAGATGTTATTCTAACAAAGTGTTACTTCCAAGCTTCCAGTTAATGCAGCACTCAGAGTACTGAATACTCTTGAATAGGTAAACACACAGTTTAATAGACTGAATGGAGCTCCTGTGGATTGAAGTGTTTCAAAATTGACTGATGTGACTGACGCTTAATTGCCAGTGCAGTCGAAAGCTGTCCAAAGCCATCCATCTGCTTCCACCGATAATGTGGGCCCCCCTCAGGGTGCCGTGTTCTCTGGTTTCTATGATCAAAGTTTGGATTTGCTTTAATTATTTCTGATCAATGCTGGCCATGGCTACTTTGGAGACCTGGGGCCAATGCTGAGGCTGCAAGGCAACGGGAAAAAAAACAGGGGAGTCGTCCGGTGCCAGTGAGAGAAGAGAGAGAGAGAGAGAGAGAGAGAGAGAGGGGTGCAGGCCAATGCAAGGCTCCAATCATTAGCCCTAAGTGTTCCTCATTATGTTCCTAAAGCCTCCGAAGGCCTGAATCACTAATTGATCTCATCCTGGCGTTTAGTAACACTCAGGAAAGCAAAGGGCCGCTTGCTTCGCCGGCACTAACAGATACGACTGCCTGGCTCGCCCGGCAAACACACTCGCTCATCGCTACAAATGAATCCCAGAGACTGGGCGAGCCGTGACACACACTCCACTGCTCTAATAACGCCACTGTGAGGAATCCGCGTTTTCACAGGGCGAAAGTCAGACTCCCTCGGTCTGATTTTCTCGAGGATAATTTTACACTGAAATAGCACATCAGGTGAATACTCGCTTTGAAAAAAACATAAAACAACAACAACAACAACAACAAAACATGCTTTGTTCTATTTCCCACTGGCACAAACTGGCAGCAGAAGACTCTCTGTTCCCAAGCTGTCCTTTACTTATTTATTTATTTTTTAGTAATTTGGTTTACATTTCTTGTTGCTGCCATTTTTTTCGCTGCTCTGCATTTTGTGCTCCTGCTGGCTGTGTGTGGGGGCCAGTATTTCTTACAGCTGCTTTCTAAACCAGAACACACTGAAAAGACTTCCTCATTATTTTCCATTTCTATGTATCCAAAAGAGCAACTGAGAATCTGAGGCAAAACAATAACAAAAAAATCTGAATAAATATATATAAATATCACTTTTATGGAGCCAAGACTGAGTAGTCTTTAAAGGACCATACCATCCATTTTTTTCATATTTCAGAATATATTCGATTTTCATACGTTACATTACTGACAATCATTTCCCAAAGGATAAAACTGTATTTCAGCTTTCCTGATATTTTGCAAAACGTCTTAATCTTTCAAAATCAAATATTCAAGTGATACACCCACCTTAAAAATCAAGGTTTCTCCTGCTAATAGTTACACAGCCTCATGGCGTCAAGGTCGTTTAAATTTTTTGACAAACACAGGTCTTTTTTTGGGACTATATTCCCCGGTGGAGACGTACATTCACTCTGCGCTTTTTATTGCACTTAAACTTCGAAACTTCGAAAAAAAAAAAAAACCCTGAACACGTCATATTCACGATGTTGGCTTTCCTATCCCAAGAATGTTTCAAGTATCAACAAGTTGAGTTTAATAGCGTACCAGAATGAATTGAAACCAATGGCGGTCTGAAAAGTAGGAAAAACATTATTAATTCATTGTTCCAGCAGTATGCTTTGGGAAATGATTGTCAGTAAACTTACGTGTATGAAAATTGATTATGTTAGGCTCAAACATGCAAAATTCTGGTATGGTCCTTTAATTTTTTAACTTAGTTACTTTGAGTAACTTTGGCAAATAATTAGCAGCTTGTTTGAAATGTTTTCTCTATTTTTGTTTTCATTTTATAACATTTTTAAAACTTATTGGAGAGCTGTCTTCCCCACTAGGTGATGTAAGACACCCTCAGAGCAGGAAACAGGCATATTTTGGGTGAGTGTGGAAATATAATCCAGGTGGACATTGGTTTAAAGTGAAAGTTTTCTTTTCAATAATGTGTGTATTTTCAGGGGAAAAAAATCATGACCCTTCCTTATAATATATGCTAAATACTTAGTTTATTACTGTTTGGGGATTTGAACCTTTAACTCTTAAAGGAACAAACCAGCGAGCAGGCATTTTTGAGCTCAATAAATACAAACATATGTCACGTTATTGACAAGCATTTCCCAAAACATACCACTGGAATGGTACATTTTAGACTGTTTTTCCTACCTTCCAGGCTGCCTGTCACTGGTTTCAGTTCATTCCAGTACGCTATTAAAATTAACTCGTAGAAATTTGAAACACACTTGAGGTACATATAATCCATCAAGTGAACATGACGTCTATTAATGTATGTCTCCACCAGAGAATATAGTCCTAACAGAAGATGGCTTTTACTGAAAAATTAAACCCTTCTACAACCTGCATAAGTGTTAGTAGTCGAAATATTGAATTTTAAGATGGGTGTATCATCTGAACATTTGATTTTGAAAGATTAGGACATTTGGTAGAAACACAAAAAACTAAAATATGGTTTTGATTTGGAAAATTGCTGGCAAACATAATGTATATGTAGGTAGTATGTAATGGGCTCAAACATGCAAAATCACCAATTTGCTCCTTTAATCAGTGACCACATTCTAAATCCACGAGTGATTTTTCACTATTGATCACATCATGGAAAGTCTGATTAAAAAGATGCATAAATAAGATAAAAGCACATGTAATGTGACCACAGTAGATAAGGACATTGCACGCTGAATAATAACCGTCTTCTTAATTATTTAAATGTGTTACAAACTCATTCCCTGTTCAAAATGCATGGTGCTTTAAGAAGTCTGGATCAAAGAGCCCACCAACTGTAATAACGTCTGAGTTATATTAAAGCTTATAAAATCAAAATGTTTTGAGGGCAAGTTGGAATTGAAAATGAACTTTACATCTATATTTACATTTCTAAGCGGGACAAGTTTTTATTTATTTATTTTTTTTTACACAGTTTGAAATGAATCCCACAGACCTTCAGCATGTTTCATATTTAGTAATTAAAAAAGCAATTAAAACAGTAAATAACATCTTTAAGAATCAATGACAAGTTAATCCATAATTTATTTCCATAAGTGTGTATACTTTATTGCTATCTTTGCTTTTCCATTTCATTATTAGGCTGATATCTTTGTCATACATTTATATTATATTTATATTACTCATTCCCAGGTTAATTCCATTATAGCAGCTATAAGTAATTTCTAACTAAATGCAAACAAATTGCTTTTTATGTGGCAAATGAAAAACAAATTGAATTAAAGGACCATACCATCCATTTTGCATGCTTGAGCCTAATATATTTAATTTTCATACATGTTACATTACTGACAATCATTTCCCAAAGGATAAACTGTATTTCAGCTTTTTTGTGATATATCAAGAAAGCTGTATTTCAGCTTTCTTGATATATCACAAAATCTCTTACTCTTTCAAAATCAAATATTCAAGCGATACACCCACCTTAAAAACTGATGTTTCTCCTACTAATAGTTACACAGCCTTATGAAGTTACAGTCATTTATTTTTCAATAAACACAGGTCTTCTTTTGGGACTGTATTCCCCGGTGGAGACATACATTCACTCCACGCTTTTTATTACGCTTAAATGCTAAACTTATGAAATTTTGAAAAAAACCTGAATACATGTCTTGTTCGCAATGATGGATTACCTATCCTAAGAACGTTTCAAGTATCAGCAAGTTGATTTTAATAGTGTACCAGAATGAACTGAAACCAATGGAGGTCTGGAAGGTAGGAAAAACATTTTTAATTCACCATTCCTGTAGTATGTTTTGGGAAATGATTGTCAGTAACCTTATGTGTATGGAAATTGAATATATTAGGCTCAAACATGCAAAATGGNGGAAATGATTGTCAGTAACCTTATGTGTATGGAAATTGAATATATTAGGCTCAAACATGCAAAATGGGTGGTTAGGTCCTTTAAATAAATAAAAATACAAAATTAAGGGGAAGTGATTAAGGTAATCAACCAAAACCACTGGATTTACAAAATTATCTTGTTAAAAAAATGTTTTGCATAATAGTGAGATACTAAGTTATTCCTTTAAAACAAGAAACATTTTGCATTGTAATGTGATAATCGGATCTGTAGAGGGGAAAAAACATTTCATGGCCATCCTTCATGATTAAGGAGTTGTTGGTCTGCTGTGGACAAACTGGCACAACTGGCACTTTTCCCACCACCATCATCATCATGGCCCAAAATACCACTTATCATGTTATAAGTAGAAACTTTTCTTGTTTTAATGAGATTGTTTCACATCTTGCTACAGTGCAGAACATTTCTTGTTTTAATGTGATCATTTTCATCTCTCATTATAACCCAAAATGTTGGTTTTGCGTAATAGCAAGTTTCTTTTTAAAACAGAATAATTTGGTGTATGTATTAATAATGAGAAATATATGTTAATATTTAATATTAATATTAATATTACATATATTATTAAAACATGAAAAGGACCTCTAATGAGATATTTTTCATGTAATAATGAGAAAAGGGGCAATTTTTTTAACATGTAGCAGCAATATGCTGCCATACACAGGTCAGCAACGCTCTCTTAGCAGCTGTGTGAGAAAGCATATAACTCAAGCGTAATTGTGACATTAGTGAAAGAAAAGTGCTGATCTGTAAGTTGAACTAAAAAAAAAATGTTTTCACAAAATGCATGTTTAATTGTTTTGTCAGATGTTTAACGCAAACGAACGGCAAAACTGGAACGGCAAAACTACGAAACAAATGCTGAAACTCCTCGAACGCCTCTTGTGATTTACTTCCTCCATGACTGAGTTACAGCAGCGAGAGATCATTGATAACACACTCCGTTATTTATGGGACGAATCCGTCTCTGTCTGCTAATCAATAATGTATTATCATACATCAACCTGCCCAGAAGTTAATTATTGTAGAGATGGTAGCCAACTTCGCCAGTCAATTGTTTTTCATTACAGGACTTGGAAATTGATCACAGTGCAAAAAATATAAATATATATCTGTAAATTTCCATTTGTTATGATGGGGGAGTTGAGTGATAAATATCCGTGTTGTACCTGCCGAGCAAATAGCAGCCGGAGGGCAGGTCCATAAATAATACACCCGGTTTAATTTAGCCGAAGCCGAAGTGTGTGCTAACTGACACTGGATGATTTCTGTGAGGGAGAGTGGGCAGGGTGGTGCAATGAACCCTCAACCCTGCCCAAATGTCCTTGAGCAGGAAATTAAATCAAGTTTAAATCAAGTACTGCTGTTCTGTCAGTGACCTCTGACCTCTGTGTTCGCAGCAGCAAGTAAAAATATAGATTTGGAGATCAATAAAGGTTTATCAAAGCTTGTGTTAGCCCCGTGGAGTCTGATTCTAGCAATTTGACTGCAAATTAGTGCTGTTTTGCTTGTTGAGGTCATTTTCTTTTTGTAATGGGATGATTTCCAATATCTCCTGTCCAAATTATGATAAAAAAAAAAAATAAGAACATTGCCAAAAAAAAAAAAANAAAAAAAAAAAAAAGTTGCACTTTGTAAAGTTACACTTTAAACCACCATACTGGCAATCGTGCATGTTTGAGCCTAATATATTCAATTTTCATATATGTAACATTACAGACAATCATTTTCCAAAGCATACTACTGGAATGGTGAATTAAAAATATTTTTCCTACCTTCCGCCTTTGGTTTCAGTTCATTCTGGTACACTATTAAACTCAACTTGTTGATACTTGAAACATTCTTGGGATAGGTAATCCATCATCATGAACAAGACGTGTATTCAGATTTTTTTTTTTAGAAGTTATGTAAATTTAAAAGTTTAAGTGCAATAAGAAGATGAATGTATGTCTCCACCATAGTCCCAGAAGAAGAACTGCGTTTATAGAAAAATTTAAAACCATGACTTCATGAGGCTGTGTAACTATTAGCAGACAAAACATTGATTTTTAAGGTGGGTGTATTGCTTGAATATTTGATTTTGAAAGATTAAGAGGTTTTGCAAAATATCAGGAAAGCTGAAATACAGTTTTATCCTTCGGGAAATGATTGTCAGTAACAATATGTGTATGAACATTGAATATATATGCTCAGACATGCATGATCACTGGTATGGTTCTTTAAAGTTACACTTTAAAGTTACACTTTACAAGGAAAGATGACAAACGTTTCTGCTAAATCTGTCAAGTCCAAAAGCAAACAGCTGCAACATTTTGAGAATCATTTGTAGTTTTTAGAGTAAACCGGTTAATCAGAAATGAATCACATGACAATCAAGTGTGGAAGATTTTTCTAGATTGTCTTTTAAAAGTTTTCTAGAATTAATCATTTTGTGTCAAATTTATGCTACTTTTTATTTGACTTTTTTGTAAAAAAAAAAAAATAAAATATTTTGCTTGATTTTTGAATCATTCTCTTTTCTGGATTTATTTTTGAAAATTTTAAAGATTTTTTTTTTTTTTACAATTTTCAAGGAAGACTTAAAAATTTTCTAGAGGAAAAAATTAGGTTAAAAAATTTCTTGTTCTATTTTTTGCTTGAGATATTTTTGAAAAATGTCTTTGTCCTTCACCAATTTTCTTAATTTTCTAAAAGGTTTTCTAAAACAACCAAGATTTTCTAAACTCAAGATTTTAGAAAACTGAAGAAAATCAAGAATATTAAAAATTGTTTTAAACATTTAATATTCTGTTTTTGTCCACTTAGACATTAAAAAAAATATGAGTCTAGAATCCAGGTTCTCTACTTTTATTTTAAAACATGTTGATTCTGAAAAATATACGAAAATCAAGAAAAAAATCTAGAAGGAAAGATTTTCACCAAACTTTAGCGTCTAGTAAAAGAGTTTTTAACAGGGCGGCTGCAGAAAAAGAATCACAAATCTTGTGAAAACTAAAATTGTAAAATGACTCCAACTGGTTTTGCTGCTTCGACACCTGAAACTTTTAAAATATTTAACATGAGCAGACTTTGAGTCAGCTAATGTTCAGAGCCCTCAGAGGAAAACTCCCCCTCACAGCCTTATCATCAATCTGTGATACTCAGAACTCCTCGAGACTTATTATCAAAGGAAACTTTCTTAACTTTTGGTTTAATCAACTTTCCTTCAATCTGCCTTCCCTCAGAGAGACGATTCGCAGTCGCCTAAAAACAACTTCATATTCATGAGTGATTTACTGGCAAATCATAACACGACACCTCAAATAATACAACTACTGTTCCAAAAAAAAAAAAAAAAAAAAAAAAAAAAAGAGAACCATAGCAACAGTATTTCTGTTTTGTTACACTGGTGAGACTCGTAAATTTATGCAGGGGCAGTCTTATCAAGGTTAAAAGATGTTTTGTTATAGACAAAATACAAAAAAGCCATCAAAACACAAAGTAAAACAAAAAAAGCAAAATGCAATAAAACAGTAAAATTATTTAATAATAAAGCATTTTAAAAGCTTTAAATTAGAAACATGAAATACCTTAAAGAAATATGTAAAAAGAAAGGGAAAAACTATATCAAATTCAGTTGGAGTTAAAAGAGATCAAATGGGTTAAATGACAACCCACAGAAGTAGATTTAATGGCAATAGGGACCAATGTCAAAGTGCTACCAAATGGTCCCTAACTAACATTCTTATAGGGTAAACAAAAATAAACAAATAAACATGATGACATACAACTTTATTAAATTAAAGAGCAATAACTGTTATCTTCATCACATTTTCACCACTTCCATGTGTGTGTTTAATAAGAAGGTGCTATCACTTCTTCTTTGTAACTGGAAGCATGTTTACCATGATTAGGGACCGTAAAGAAAATGCAGTCCTAAAAAAAAAAAAAGTATGCTTGGCATAGAAATTTATGTTCATTTAAAATACTTTCACTTGCTGGCATAGGACCATACAAAAACCATTTTCATATTTACTGTATGTAATCAGGTTGGGCAGTAGAAGCACTTTTCTTATAAATCTAAATGACTTTTTGCTTATAAATCTATATAAGTTTTGGTGAATTTATTCTATGTACCTTGTTATATTACCCTAATTTGAGTGGATAAATGGGGAAAGGGAGCTTGTCTCTGGTGAGGCCTTGACATATTAGTAATAGCTACTGTAAATAATTTTAGAAGTTAACCTGAGATCCTGCAGCTCTGTCATGACTCACGAGTTTCCTGCGTTAATAAAATGATTCATTGTCGCAGCACACAAACAATCATCTATCTTTAAACCATCATACATACGTCATACATACGTCATACATACCCTGTTTTGGCTTTTGAAGCTTTGAGCTGTAGCTAAAATGATAATAATAGTGGAAGTTTATAGTGGAGGCTTTGCTTTGCCTCCATCATACACCAGCTCATCATCATTTTACCTGCAGGAAACACAATCAAGTTGCTGATCAGGAGAGCTAACTGGAGGAAAAATTGTCCTTACCAATATTAAAGGACCATACCAACAATATTGCATGTTTGAGCCCTATAAATATATATGTATACTACTGGAGCTGTAAGTTTTAGAATTGTTTTTCCTACCTTCCAGACTGCCATTGGCTTCAGTTCATTCCAGTATGCTGTTAAANTTTAGAATTGTTTTTCCTACCTTCCAGACTGCCATTGGCTTCAGTTCATTCCAGTATGCTGTTAAAGTCAACTTGTAGAGAGGTGAAACATGCTAGAGGTAAGTAATCCATCACAGCGAACAGCATGTATATAAAGTTTTTTTTTTTGTTGTTGTTGTTTTTTTAATCAAAGTATTTTATTCCAACACGGAGCTGCACAGAAAACAAGGAAATATAATGACAAATTAAAATGACCTTCTACACTCGTGGCATTTGATTTTGAAAGATTAGGGGATTTGGAAAAATAACAGGAAAACTAAAATACAGTTTTATGTTTNTTTGATTTTGAAAGATTAGGGGATTTGGAAAAATAACAGGAAAACTAAAATACAGTTTTATGTTTTAGAAATTGGTCATCATTAATGTAACCTGTATGTGGTACATATTGGGCTAAAACATGCAAACTCACTGGTATGGTCCTTTAAAACTAAACCTACACCCTTGCTATAAACACACTTTGATATAATCATGCTAACACACACACAAAGTATCCTGATGTTGAAAATAAAGGGCTCGGCAGTAGAAAACTCAATTCTGTGACGTGACTGTAAATCCAACTGAGTCACGACACTCACACAACTAATGAAAACCACAAAACGAGAAGCATTACAGCAAAGTGAAATATCGCTCAGAGGAACACGACAATGTAATACCTCATTTTTTTTATGTTTCTGTCGAGACTAACCTTTTATTTAATGAACAAACCACGGAGGCTCTTAAGTCATCCTGTTCACTGTAAAAGTCAATTCTGTCCTTATTTTGGTCCTGAAGACATGGACTTCAGTTTAAAATAAAGACCCGACAGTGCCTGAGACACAAGGATTCTTGACTTAAATTACAGGAAATAAAAAGGGGGGGGGGGGG
>VXCM01005849.1:26339-48839 GCA_014773175.1 Lucifuga dentata
CCCCCAGCCCCCCACCCATCCCAACTGTAACCGGCTGCCTGATTCCATGGAAAAGAAAGAGCGAGTCCTGCAGCACATAGAGAAATGCCTTCGCTGGTTCACATAATGAAATACCTTGGAGGCCATGCCGGTTTGAGGGAAATAACATCAGCACGTGATGCAATAAACTGAAACGTGTGACATGCTTCAGGAGTGGAAATGCAAAGTAGGTCCCGAGCGCCTCTCCAAATTATATTGTGAACTATTTGCATACAATACGCATTCAGTGCAAATTGGAGAAATGGCAAGCTGAATGAAAATATGCTCATTCCCATTTATTGCAGTTGAGTCGCAAAATGCTGCCCATACGGGTATACGGGTGAAAGTTGATCATTTAGTGTTTAAAAACAATGGGAAAAACCAGGATGTAACCCAATAACAAAGGACTTGAAGGCAATTTTTCATGTTTAAGCCCAATAAATATTACATGCATACACGTTATGTTATTGACAACCAATTTCCAAAAAACTTAAAACTGTACTTTAGTTTTTCCTGTTATTTTGCTAAATCCCTTAATCTTTCAAAGTCAAATGTTCAGCTGATACATCAACCTTAAAATCCAATGTTTCGCCTGCTGAATGCGTGTCCACATGTAGAGAGGATGGTCATTTTTAATTTCTCAGTGAAAGCCGCCTTCTCCGGGACTATATTCCCTGGCGGAGGCACACATTGTCTTCCATGCAGCTCTATGTTGGACCACTTAAATAAAGTTACTTCTACAAAAAAGTTAACAGACATAATGTTTGCTGTGGATTACCTATCTCAAGCACATTTCAAGTCTCTAAAAGTTAATTTTTTTCTAGCGTACTGGAATAAACTGAAACCAACGTTATTCTGGAAGGTAGGAAAAACAATTCTAATATTTACTGCTCCAGTAGTACGTTTTGGGGAATGGTTTTCTTAACACGAGTACGCAGGTTGAATATATGGAACTGAAACATGCAAAGCCACCGGTATGGTCCTTTAAGTTACTTCCTGTCCTTAAAAGAAAATTACCCTGATTTCTTTTAGTTTCTTCATAATGCTTGTTATGTAAAAGCATGCATAATTTTCAGGAAACATGGATAGAATATTTCAAACCCAGAATGTTGGCATAACAAGGAATCTGCTTCTTGCCAGAATCCAGTGAGTTCAACATCCCCACAAGTCCCAAAACCTCGCTGCTCTGATTCATAATCCCATGGCGGCAATTTAAGGCAGGTTAAGGGTTGATGACATCCGACGCTTTTTCATGCTTTATTAAATGTGTTCACCTTGCTCATGATGCATTAAGCCTCCTGGTGGCCTGCTGCCAGGTGCCTTTAAAGCATTGCAGATTTCATTCCAACTTCAAACCCTCATTGCATTGCCATCTACTACCCCCCGCACCCCCACCCCCCAACCAGGTGACTTCTCCTGTACATGAGCTAACAAGTAGCGACAATCTTCAAGAAACCGTTTCGCAGAGAATTTGTCATTTATGTGTCTTTGTTGTGCTGTTCGAGTGGGATTTATCTCTGTTTTGAAATCCAAGTACCGTGTCTGAGTTTGTCCTTGATCACTTTGATAATAGTCAAGGTTTTTTAATATGACATTAAACAGTCCTCTTTACTTTAAAAATGGTGCGTCTCTTCGTTGCATCATTAAACCACAAACAGTTTCTCTATTTTGCAAGTTGCTATAATCTCTGGTACTCACCTGTTTACAGTAATTCACCTGTCGAGACAGAATCCCAGATTACACGCAACCAGAAACCCAAACCCAGCTATCTTAACTTTTGGGGTGACGTGACCTCTGAACAACCAATCACGCCGTTGCTTTTCTAAATGTCCCGCCTACGTTAGCACCATCAGTCTGTTGCTATGGGGGGTGTGAAGGTGGGGTAGAAGGGCCTTGATGAATAGGCGACTTTAGAGGCAGCAGGGATGAGAAGACGTTGCTTCCAGCTGTTACAGGAACTGGAGATGACCTCAAAAATCAACATGGTACAAAATAATGGTCAGCTGCAGCTGTCCGGCAACACATAATCAAATATATTTAGATTTATATATAACAGAGGAAGAGCGACGTGTATTCTACCTGTAAAGAGTGGTCACTGTTACTGTATGATTTATAAAATGCACATTGCAAAATCTTCATCTTATCAAGTTACATTTGGTTATAATGAATCCTGAAAATCAGATTTTCTTAAATAACTGCAACCGGTTTAACATTATAAATCAGCCTGTCTGATGAAGGAGACTTAAAACAAAATAATTCATTAACAAATGGACATTTTTGCAACACAGTAAAGATGCTTACTTTGCCATTAGGCGAATCACTGTTTCTATTAATTGGCTGTTGGATGAGTTGAGTGAAATGAAAAGAGAAGCAAACCATCCATCCCTGACTGTCATGTTCAACTGGTGACAAATGAGATGAAGATGGTGATGAAATAAGGTCACTCAGCAAGAGAAAATCAATGGAACTGACCTCATTGTCATTGTTTCATATGAACAATTCACCTTTAGGTAGACAATTGAAATCCATCTACTCCATACACTCTGTGCATGTGTGTGTGTGTGTGTGTGTGTGTGTGTGTGTGTGTGTGTGCAGTTTTGTCAGTTTTGTTTGATGCTCGGCACAGCAAAAGTATCTCATTTCTATTATTATTCAATCCCACGCTGCTTTAAAAAAAACCGTTATTACTCTTCAAATCAATTTTGCATTTTGAAAAGTGTTCTGCTTTCTAGAAATACTAATTTCTATAAAATTCTTATAGATTTTTCACTTTTTTTAAAAAAAAAAGAAATGAAGTCTCTTTGGGACCCAGTTAAGCTGTTAACGTGGAGATTTTTTGCAGTGTTAAACTATTTGCCCTTTTTGATTACTGATCCAAAAAACTGTAGCTTGTTGATTTGATTTGTTCTGGTTTAAGGGCATCTCTTCTAAATGCTAACTCATCTGCTGTAAAGTGCTTGTATGTTTCTATGAGGTCCACTTCCCTCCACACATGCCTGTTGACATTGTGAAGAAGCAAGATAAGCAACGCGCACTGTCCACTAGTGGGCGCTGTTTGTTCTCCATACCCTTTATGCCGCCTAGATTCAATAGTTGTCGACTTAATTCAACTCACTATACGCACAGTTTGACTTGCATATAGGATAAATGACACAAACACGAACACGCGTGAGTTTTCACCTGACAAACTGCCTCATTTCCCCCCTTCAGCAGCTTAGGCACGCACGTCCCAGACAGCAGCTAAGCAATAAAAATGCTAATTCTCCTTAGAGCACCTCTCTCCAGTAACACATACACAAACACACATCAATATTCCCACGTATTAAGTGTATGTCATGTTTCTGCTTACCTGAAAAACACAACCATTTCCCACAAATAGATCCACAGCACGTTTAGTCGACACATTTTTGCCAGTAGTCTCATTTTTGGAGGTGGGTGAAGGTGTTGCNCTCTTGTGAGATTTTAATTTCCCCCCCAAAATAACTAAATGAATAAAAATAAAATAAAATAAAAATCCTTTAGTGGTGGAAAAGGAGGGAGAAGAGGAGGAGAGGGGGGGATTTATGGTTGTGGGTTTACGACCTCCAAGGTGAGCCGAAATGTTCCCCCTGTCGATTTTGTCTCAAATCCCGGAGTCGCCGGTGCCGAGCCGCGGGGTGTTCATGACCTCACCGGCCATGAAATCGTGCGTGTGTCCCCTGTCACGCCGCCACCGTGGAGCTACAAATCCTTCCTCCCCACCAAAATCCAAACCCCTCCCGGGAATTTGTTTTCAGGACCAGGGACAGAGGCAGAGAGCGCGGCGGGGCTGCGGGAGGAATCTGGTCCAGGTTTTGGTCCGGGAAAGGGGGGAAAGGGGAAGGGGAGGGGGGAGGGGGTTGGGGGGTGAGGTTAGTTGCTCACAGGCTGCTGTTAATTGACACACAATTACGCCTAATTACTCTAAAGTCTAGCCTGCGTGATCCGGAGCGACCCACGGGGAAATAAATCATACTCCTTCAGAGATGCAAAGAGGAAAAAAAGAAGAAGAAAAAACAAATCAGAAAAAATCAGACTTGTCCACGGGGAAGCTGCGTCTCGCTGTCTCAGCTCTCCAGAGGGTTGAAGAACCGTGTTATATCCCCCAAAACATCCACAGAATGCCAACGCCGATGTTCACACACTGAATGCACCCAAAGACACACGCGGCGGTNTCCACAGAATGCCAACGCCGATGTTCACACACTGAATGCACCCAAAGACACACGCGGCGGTATGTTCTCTTCCACACACACACGCACACACACACACATACACACAGCCGGAGAGTGGATCTGGATCAGTGCCTGTCGGCTGGTGCGGGAGTCCCGGAGCTGCTGCTACTGCTGCTGTTGCTGCTCAGAGACGGAGGTCTGCAGGTAAAAGAAGTCTGCCTCCTTTTCTTCCTCTCCTTCTTCTTCTTCACCTCCTCCTCCTCCTCCCGCCGCTGCTTCTCCTTCTCCTCCTCGCAGTCGTCTCCCACGGGTGAGTAGTAGTAGTAATAGTTGACGCTGCAGCAGCACCGCACAGCTACTCCCATTGTCTGGTGGCGGTCAAGTTGGAGACGCACCGGCGGCCGCTGNAAAAAAAAAAAAAAAAAAAAAGAGGTGGGAGGAAAAAAAATCTCCCTACGAAGAAGTGAGAGTGTTAGAATAACCTGGAGATCTGCATGTCGGGTGATGTGGAGCGGGAGGGTAAGCCTCTTCCATGGCAGGATAGCAGCAGCTGTACTGTCCCCTCTGCTCGGTACACACACACACACACGCGCGTACACACTCTCTCGCACACAGAGAGGTACAGTAGAAAGNGCTCGGTACACACACACACACACGCGCGTACACACTCTCTCGCACACAGAGAGGTACAGTAGAAAGCGGAAGCAGCCTCGGTGCACTCATACACTGTATTTTCTTGCTGCAGTCATTTAGCAAACTCCAAAAAACGCACCTCGCAGCGGGCGGACACGCCCACAGGTAGCTGCTATTGGCCCATGCGGTCCTGAAGCTGGTCGCTGATTGGTTAGTAGAGGTGTCACTTGCTGGACGTGGTTCCCACTTACGCATAGATCTCCTGAGGGAAAATCACTAATAAGAGCTTTTCGTGGAGTTTGCTGTGACCTTACAGACCTACAATATTCATAACAAAACGTATAATGTATAGTGTGTTTATAACTAACATATTTTTTTCATTTGTAACCATATCAATAATGGAACTTTTTCTTATTCTTTTTTCTTTTTAGCTTGTAGGGAGTTGAAAACAAAATAGTATTTTTTTTTTCTCCCTTTGTGTCACTATAAAAATATAGTTTTACGATTACACTCTTTACACTCTATAGTGGCAATTTAATATATGTGTAGTATAAGGTTGTGTTTGTTGATTTGATGGTAATAATTTGTGCTTGTATAGCAAGCACAAATGTTAGAATGAGTTGTGTTTATATTTTAGTGGCCATCAGTGAGTCCATTAACACTTTGAATTAGAGTAAAATGTTGATGATTAATGACCAATGCAAACTCTTTGGCCCATTTACTATTATTACTAACCCTTTACAAGATTTCCTGGTCTGTCAATGAACAAAATATTTCATAATCTAATTGACTTTATCATAAACATTACTGAGCAGATTCATGCTCACCAGAGGATGAACCTGTTTGATTAAAACGAACCATAACCTTTCCTCTGGTGTCACCCTCAGGGCAATGCTTATATTTTTAAATTCCTCTGATGGTAACACTCCAAGAAGAGCAAAATTGTCAGTATAGTTGGGGTTAATATATTGTTGTATTGTGAGCTGTAACAAACTGTATATAAGGCCTGCTGAGGGCTGTAGCTTTAATTTGACTTTTAATGGTGATTTTGCTGCAGATTTTCATGATTTACATATTGATAATGTGCAACAGTATGTATCTGTCCATATATATATATATATAATGATATAGATTCAGAATGTGTCTGTGATGCTGAGTTTATATTAATTAATTATTAATATTCACAATCTTCCTGTTATTCAACAATAGCATGTCTAGTGATTTTAATGTAGCATTTTCTCTTTACACACGCACAAGCATGCGCGCGCACGTACACACACACACACACACACACACACACACACACACACACNACACACGCACAAGCATGCGCGCGCACGTACACACACACACACACACACACACACAAACTCACACACACTTCATTGGTGTTGAATGGAAGGCTGCGCTTTTGACAGGGCTTGAATTCAAGGTTCAGTAAAGTGCAGATCAAATAATATGAACAACTCATGGAAAATGACTTTGTCAGAAAGCTTTATCACAAAGCTAAATCACAAAGCTTCAGATGTAAGTTATACTATTTGATGTTCATATCTCCAACTGAACAGTTTGGAAAATGTAGACATGAAACAGTATGTCAAACACATGAATTATGTCAACAAAGGTAAACATGAAATCTATAGGTTTCATGTTTAACTTTGTTGAAATTATCCAACATGCTGGACATACAGTACAGATTGGCAAATGCTAATTGACAATGATGTATTTTGCACGTTTTTAATAGCATTGTTAGCAATAGTGTTTTATGTAGCTTAAAGATAAAGTCTTTTTAAATGGTTTATTTTGATTTTGTTCACAATTATGAACAGCCAGATATAATTCATATTATATCTATTAGTATTCATATTAGGCTACAGATGTGAAACTGTAAAAGAATTCCGCTCAATTTGTGTATTTTATTTAACAATTTATTGAGGACCTTACATAATACTGCATCGAACAAAGATTTACTCTTTTTAATAACCAGTAACCTCAGTGTTTTCCCATCTCTGTAAGTTACTATATAAAACTAATTTTCATAATTTTCATTAATTTATTTATTTGTTTTACTTCATTCATTTTGTCAAATTCTGATAAAACATTTTGAAAAAATATATTTATTTTCTTCATTCTTCTAAAAATGTACAACAGCAGTCTGAGTTCTCATAAGTTGGTTCTCACACCAGAAATTGGCTTTAAATCCTGCTGGCAACTTATCTTTCTTTTTTATAATTCAGTGGGAAGTGTAAAGTGTAATGCAAAGGATGTATGATGAATATTTAAACCATTACATGCCCATTATAGGTCTTTATGCAAATGCAGAGTAAAGTGCAGTGGTGGTTATTTATAGTCACAGCAGGCTGTAATTGGCTTCAGTTGGATCCCTCATTGTTTGGAGTGGGTCGACCCCTCATCTGACCAATTACAGCATAAAGTGGTTCACTTTTCTCTGAAGGAGGCTGGGACAAGAGGCGTCAAGATGGCAGAGCAGCTGAAGCATCCCAGCAGCTGTGAAACCTCACAAGTTCAAATTGTGGATAGAAAAAAAATCAACCTAGAAAGTTGCTCCTAATCATCTGTCGTTATGTATTACAGCTCCACATGAAACTTGACTTTGATGTGTTCGTAAAGGCTGTTGAAATACAGCTACATGTAACATGTAACACCACGCTACATGCATGGTGCTACATGGTGCCACGTGGTGCAACATGGTGCTGGATGGTACTACATGGTGCTGCATGGTGTTATGAGCAAATGCCAGCTGACTCAATAACCCGGAAGAGTCCCACCTACCTGCTGTCTACCTGCCAGCCCCTGGTCTCACCCTAGTAACAACCCTGTGATATGATAACTCTCTTAAGTTGACATCCACTTAGCTGATGAGAGACTCACTGACCCTCTGTAAAAGTCGTATATCTTAACATAAACAAATCCGACAGCAACTCCAAATGTCATTCCCAGTCCGTTACAGCATTTACGTTATTGTGTCTATAAATTTATATACTTGCTGACAGTGTTTATTATATCATTATTATATTTGCAACTCACATCATCCATAACCATGACAAACTACATAGGCTTATATTGGCTTATTGCTACTTTTAACATATAGCTTGGCTAGTTAGCATTAGCAATTAGCAAACGACACCAAACAAGCTGTAAATGACAATGATGTCAGATAATAGATAATAATTTGTGTGCACGTTATAATGACTTGTTCACACTAGACAATTATCTCTTACGTGCAAGTTGCACAAGCTTGATGACAAACTCATTATCTTCAGCACCAACAGAAAGCAACTCCTCTGAAGTCTTCTTATGACCAGTTTTACCTAACTTGCATAGCATCTTCCAAATCCAAAAATCCTTTATACGCTGTTTCTGCATACAAAATAATGTTTCCCAAGACCAACATGTATAGTTTCTATTTATCAAAACAAACATTCTGTCTGAGTTATGTTTCCTACTACAAACATAAAAGCAGTGTGTGTTCCTACAGCATGTCTTGTTGACACAGTAGTATATCATTTACTATCACAGCCCAAAGTAAATCAGTTTAAGTGTTGCTGGAAGGAAACCAGATACTCAGAACAAAGACAATGTTTAGCAGCAGGCCTGCAGGACTGATCAATGGCTGCAGTTTCCTAATGAGAGGACAGACTTAGTAGCATTTATCTGTTACTAAAGGTCATCATGTTCACTTTCAGACTCTCCAGAGAAAGACCTGGAGAAAGGCCTAATTTCAAGCATTTTTCATATCAGAGCAGATAATCAACTGGTGGTATAGAGGACAATGCTGTAACATTCAGCGTCAGAGCAGAAAGGTACGTGAAACTGATCTGTCATACAAGGAGGACAGTCTGGGAAATCTCTCCTCTCTCTGTCTTGCTTCGTCTGTCTTCATGTCTTTCATTATCTTCCAACATGTCATTCTCAGTGTCTCTTTATGTCTTCGCTTTGGTGGCTTTATTAAAATACTGTTTATCAGAAACTGTACTGCCAAATCACAATAGCAAATAACTGTCAGCAGGGATGCGTTCATACTAATTTATTCAGGGATCCAAGTGGTACTGCATCACACCTGAGGTAACAGTGTAATTTAGCTAACATCAGCTAAAACTGTGGCCCAAACTGAAATCTATAACAAGATGATGTGTGGAATTATGCTGCCTTCATGTGCTCCTTGCAAACTCCTGATTCCCATTTCTGGCTAGCAAATTATTCACGAATGCAAGCAGCACAGATGTATTTTGTCCATCTAACAGTCGTCTGACTTTACAAAAAAATTCCAGACTTTTACCATCATTTCCTTCATACTTTTGTTATACATTTGTACCGTGGACATCATCTTGTGTTGAAAATATGTCAAAAGTGTTTGATGCTGCCCAATCAGCATCATCTCAGCTACATGTTGGCAGTAGTTGCATGTTTCTAGACTTATTTGTTAAAGTACAGATACCATAAAAGTGGCCCTCTTCCTTGCATATATTTTAACAATCTACCAGATCTGGATCAATATCTGGACTAAATCGCACTTTCTGATAGTCCATCGTAGGATAGACGTCTGAATTTTTTTTCGTTATGATTGGTGTCTTTTTGAAGGAAAATTTTGACAAATGCACCATCTTGCAATCTTAAAGAAAGTGAAAAATAAATTCTTACATCTGTATTCCAATCTGGGTGCCCTCCCTCCATCTGCAAAAATTTTAAATGCCGGTAAAAACATAACATCACTGGCTGAGGTCATTAGATACATGCACTGCTCTGTTGGCATAAATTCAGCTTTGGTGATAAAGACATCAGTAACACAGCAGACTTGAGCTTCATTTCTAACTGGACACAGACATCTATACTTTACCATGTGAAACAGCATTAACTAGGGCTTGATATTAACTTTTTGTTCATTAGCAATTAGATTTCAGACCATCCAAAGAGGAATAAAAGGGAATTTAACCGCTTGAATTTCATCCTTTTTATTCTAATTGACATTGATGATTACACAATCACTTTTCCACAGCATGTGATATAAATAGAGAATGTTAAAAAAAAAAAACCCTGAAATATGATGTGGTGCTAACAATAGATTTAGGAAGGACAGAATGAAAGAAATGACATTGTATATTCGCTGTCCATTTATGCTCTCTCTCTCTCTCTCTCTCTCTCTCTCTCTCTCTGTGTGTGTGTGTGTGTGTGGGTGTGGTCATCCCTAAGCCACATGATAGTCTTAAAAAGCATGGAGTTTGACAAAACGTGTTTTGTTCGTCAAACACGAGCCAGTCATGACCTGCTCACCACTTTTCATTAACTGGGCTGTTTTCCTCCACTGCTGTTTTTCTCAGGCCTTCTCCTCTCGGCCAGCAGCAGGCTGAGCTGCTTTTGTCTCCTTCTTCCTTTTTAATCACTTGAAGTTCAGTTTTTCTGGTAGTACAAGACAGTGCCTCATTTTAGCATATTGGCTTTTTGTACAGTAAATGTTTCATTATCCTTAACCTTTGAACAATGAACAATGAGCTCAAAAGTTGTTATCCATAAAATAATTCCACCTTAAAATGCTTAGACATTTTAAACATCATGGACCAGATTCATAAATGGCAGTGCATGATTTAAAGTCTTGATATGGGCAAATATGGTCATGCAACTATGTTTCCTCATTCATAAATGTCTGTTAACAGCATCTTTTAACATTTACCTTGAAAGAGACATTATGCAGTATTTCTTTATTTACATGTTGGGGAAGCCATTCATTCATAAAACACACCATCATGCAAAAATTAAGAAGTGTTTCATTCTGGCCATGAATTTCAGTGATATGAAATCTGGGCGGCGTTCAAATTGTATTTGCCTCACATGTGTTAGTGATCAGTACATTTGATAGATAAACTCACTTAGCTGATCATTCAGTTTTTAAATGGTGAGTTTTGATCTGATCTCACACATTCTCATGGCGCCTCTGTTTATTCATAATCTCACCTGGTACGTCTCACACACACACACACACAATCATCATCCTCCACTTCCTTGCAACAGCACTCACACACTATGGAGGTTAATATGTGTTATTTTAGTTATTTTATTTCTGTTATTTTAGTGTCAACCTTTTAAAACATGGAGAGTTAAAGTAGAATTTATGCTTCCTTTGCTGATTTAATGTTTCAATGTTGCTTTAAAACCAGATGAATCAGGATAAATCATGGCTCGTAAATATGAAGCAGCTCATTAACACACTGATCTTCATTGGCTTTTACCTGAGACACACCTTACAACAACACTACCTTAATGAGACATCGACACACTGATTAACGTAAGAGAAACTTTATGAATGAGCTTCAGTTATCAAGGCTGGCATTGTGTAATGCTGCATAAATATATATATATAGCTTTATTTCTGAGTTCATTTAGTTGTTTGGTGTGTTTTCTGACAGCAGATCCTGATATTTCCTGCAGCTACAGTGGAGCTCAATAACAGAAAATGTTTCAGTGATCTGATACATCAAGCAGCAAATGAAAAGTTTTGGTTTCAGTCCCTCCAAATCAAAGAGCGAGGGCCTCAGCCTACAGTTGCCTTTTATACTGACATTCTGAAATCCATTGTGGAGTCACAGAGACCCAATTTCTCCAGCCACAGAAGCAGAGAATACACCAGAATGCAGCAACCAGACAGGTTGGGTTTGATTAAAGAGCGTGACTCACTTTTTTTGAGAAAAAAGCTCGTTATACCTACATGTACAAACTGTGACAAGTCCAGATTGCTTCTCCTAGGGGCAGATGTAAAATCTCAAAAATGTTAGAAATCAACAAAATACGGAAAATTATGAAAACTACACAACAGCTCAGTCTGTAGCATCGGTATATGTAATTTTTAATGAAACTGAGAAGCTGGGCGCAAGACAGGTGAGAAAAGAAAATTACTCTAATCCTGTCAATGTATTAATAAATATAATATATATTTATAATAATAATAATATATCATATATATATACATATCTATACTTATTTACCCAGCTACAAAAGGGAATTACAAGAGGGATGAATAAAAGAAAATCACATCATTAATTAATATTAATGTTGTCTTATTAAAGAAGTCAAGATTTTAAACAATATTATCACAAAATCCCAAAACTCCAATAATATACCAGAAATTGATCAACCAAACTCAGTTGATTTCATTTGTATAAGTTCATTTTGCACATTAAATCAAACAAAATTCTTATGGACCTTAATTAAGTCAATCAATAAACCATGAGTCTAACACACAGTCCAGGGGTATTAGAAATATAATCTTAAAGGTCCACAAATTTTCAGTTACACAAAGGTCCGTTTATTAAGGTCAGTCAAGCAATTCAAGGTGTTGTGCGGGGGAGGTTTGACTTGTGTCACAGCAATGTCTCGCAGATAATAGAAACAATACATATGAAAAGTATAATTTGCTCAGAGTCCGGAGACAGGTGTAGTTCTGTCCAGGTCTGAATTGGATCCAGACTTTGAGGCTGACATAGTCCATTAAACTTAACAGAAACCTTTTCACAAATTACACAAAACAAAACAAACAACAGTCCCAAGCTGTCCTTTAAAGGTGTGAGGGGATGAAACACACACTCTGCTATAAGTCGAGCAGAAGTCCCAGTCATTTATGTCACATGTGTACGAGGCATGAAAACGTAGGAGATGCATGCTAAAAAAAAAAACAAAAAGGAGACAAAATGGAAGTATGAGAGATAACGATGGTGTTTGTTGCTCAGCATGCACACTAATACAGATTTCTAAAAGCTATAAGCTAATTCTAGTGTTAGCTCTTAGCAACAATGAGCTGCTTTGGATCTGACAAGGACGTANCCCCCCCATATATGTTTGGCATCATCACAATGTAAATGTCCTCCTATAACCCCCACCACCACTACGCACACACATACACACACGCACACATTCAACCTCAACCTTGACTTATGGCATGGTCGCCACTAGCAATCACATTAAGAGGAACATTTCTTCATATTCACACTGGGGACCACATTTAGCAATCTCCTTAATTTAGCCAGACTGATGAATTGTCTCATTCTGCTCTCTCTCTCTTTCACTCTGTCTACCTCTCTCACCCACTCTCACTCTTTTTCTGCCTCCTATCTCTGTTTCTGTTTCTCTCTCTCTCTCTCTCTCTCTCTCTCTCTCTCTCTCTTTTTGTAATCAGCCCTGCTGTCCTTGAGATGGCTGGCTACCTCTCTCTCTATGGTTGTTTGAAATGTCAAACAGCCAGAATAGCCTGCAGCTATGGGCTACCTGCTCATTTCCGGTGCACCAAAATATCTCCTCATCTGTGGCTTCAAGATGGAGCAATGAGTTTAATCGCATTTCAGCCGTTAATTTCCATAATAGAATGAAAGTGGAGTTTAAAACAGGCTTTACAACAACACAAAATAAGAATATAAAGTATATTACAGAGAAAATAGTTTATTAAAGGCAGAATTATTTGGAGGATCCAGAACTAGTATAAAGCCAGTTCAGTAAAAATTTGAATTTACATGTAATTGCAATAATTGGTGGTCACAAAAAAAAAAAAAAAAAAAAAATCCATAAACAACCCACATACAACACACAATTCCAGCTTGTATTCGATCATTTATCAGACAGAATCTAATCTCACAGGACATTTTCACTGCAGTCTTTATTTTTCTAGAGACCTAGTGCAGCATTAAGCTCAAACACCACCTTCCTCCTTTTTTGGAGTCCTGCCTGGTCAACAAGACAGTTTGCCATTGGGCATTGACATGAATTCTTGTTTCAACAAGTTCACCAAAGTTTAACTCAACTCAAAATCTTGTTGTAAAGTCAGTTTTCCCTTTTTCTTTCACTTTTAACTTCATGAGCAAACTTTCTGACTGATTTTGCTGTCAAAGTTTGCAGCTGTAAATACATGCTGTACATTATCAGGGTGATGAACTATGGATGTTAATCTTATGCAATGTGCTTGTTTTGAATTTTTTTTAGCTTTTTTTTTTAGTATTTTTGAACAAACAGCAATCAGATGATCTATTACCGAATTGACAAACTAATAAACAAATTTGAATATTCAATTTGTAGGTTCATGGCTATGGAAATGTGTCTTTAACATGGTGTCCTGTCACAGATACAAGAGGTGGTATTCTAGTTTTAAATGGTCCTTTATTGAATAACAGCAAGATATAATAGGAAACGTTATTGAGTAATTTGAACCGGGTGTATGGTCTTTAAATAAAAAGACAAGAAACTTATTTAATAGCTATAAGCTACATGGGGGAATACATTGGACTGTACACACAATCTTAACTAAAATATATGGTACATGGGTATACAGAATAAATAAAATTAACCTTAACTACACATTACTATGTTAGTTGAAATATACCCAATGATGTATGGGCTACACTTCTGTGGGCTACATGCTAACGATAGGAATACACATGCACCACTATACACAGAGATGCACATAAGTTTTCAATCTGGTACTAAAACGAGTACCAGGAGATCTAGATTGGTATGCTTTTTTTTTTTTTTTTNTTTTTTTTTTTTTTTGAGCCTAAGTTTTACACACACTAATTATTTCCTGTTTCTTTAAAATGCATCGTGAGGATGGGCTGTTTGTGTGCCGATGCAGGTAGAAGTGGGACGTGGTTCTCTACCTGCAGCAGGTATCTCTCCTTTCCGCTCAGGAAAGCGGAAAGGAGAGATACTGTCCTTGTTACGATCAGGATGGGTGAACGCATTTAGGTCCCGCAAAATTTCATGCCGATTCAATTATTTTCATTCCAACCCAACCTGGGGGAGACAGAGGGTGAAAGAGACAAAGTTGAAGAAAGAAACGCACTGTTTTGCCCGACGTAGAGGTAACCTGAACACAACACCAATGACCCTCTTATCCAACTCCTCAGAACCAGGGAGAGCAAAAATTCTATGAATTTTGTCCATGTATATGTCTTATTCCATATTTTTTCTGAAACTGCAGTTCAGACATAAATCAGAGTATAGCGCATGTAAACATACTGAACGAAGGAAAGGTAAGTTGAGGTTAAATTATTTCATGTTTGTGATTAAATGTAGGAAAGGCTATTCTTTGTTCTGTGTTCTGCTGTGTTGGAATATGTTTATAGAAAACCAGCCACAGTAAGTTCCCGAGATCCCATCTATTCATTTGGCTAATATTGTTGAACTGCTGAGAAATTCTTTAAGGTACAACAATAAATTAGCATATCTACAGCACAGCAGCTGTGAGAGGACAGAGAATGAGTGGCTGGATCTTAGAAAAGATGGACAATTTGATTCAACTTTCTAACATTTGAGAGAGAAATGCCTGCAATACCGACACATAAAGTATCTTTTTACAGTACAAGGGAGATAAAAGTCATAGATGATTCAAAGATCCTTTCTCCTTTCTCCAAAGCAGCATTCTTGGAGTGTTACCCCAGTCCCATTTTTCTTCTTCTTCCATGTTCATGTATTGAACATTTAAAAAAAAGAATATGTGACCTTTAAGTGCAGCCGTTCCAGTTTCTGGGGCAAACCTGAAAGTTTTCACTCTCAAGAAAAGACCTCAGATCTTCTTCCTCGCTTTCCATAAGGTTAAAGGAAGACAGGTGCAGCAGCGGGAAACCATCTGTTCATTACATCAGTCAAAATCTCCATTGAGATTAATGCCCACGGGTTGCACCACTTTATTTTTGAAGAGAAAAATGCAGTTGTCATCGGATCTAATTGTGCTCTCATGGTGCATGAGGGCCTGCTGAGTTATTGAGAGCTCTACCAGGAAAATCATGATCGACGAGCAGCAGGAGAGCCTGACATCACACATCACACTCTCTCTCAGGATGGAGGGAGGAGACAGGAGACAGAGGAGAGAAAGTAAGAAAGAGACAAAGAGGACAAACGTGTGTGCACTATTATTCCAAACACAAGCGATGTATTTCAGAAGGATGTAGGGTTGAACCGGCTGATTGGATAATTGACTTATCCAAGAGCCACTGCAACACTAGATGAATACTGACATTATTTTACAGGCCAACCATTCATCCCCCATCTTGTTATTGCACATTTAAAGTTTTCATTAAGTTGTACATTCAGTCCAAAGAAAACTGTCCATGAATGAATGTCAAATCCTCTTTGCATTGTTCTCTGTGTAAGGTCAATGGAGGGTTGGGGAAAGATCCATGGATGCGGCAGCTTGGAGGATATTGTGGGGTTGTAGATTACACTAATTACATGTTAGGTGGTTGGTAGGGATCCTAATGATGCATTCAGGGGTTCAGGTCTTTGGTATCGTGGACGTGGAGCAGCATAGGATCATGTGCAGAAGTGGGTAGTAATGTGTTCCATTTACTACGTCAGATTTACTTGAGTAACTTTTTCACAAAATTGTACTTTACTGAGTAGTTTTATTGTAGGATACTTTTAACTCATACTTGAGTATATTTATGAAGAAAAAAATATACTTTTACTCCATTACATTTGGTCGCACTCTTTGCATTACTTTTGATTTCACCGTTTGAATTCAGTCACGTTCAGTTTTTCTCTCATTATCAGACACTACACTGTCTGCTTCAACTCCAAAGTAGCCACGCCCCCACCCTCCATTTCCATGGTTTCATCAGGAGCAGAACAGTCATGGCGGAATCAACAGCAGGAGGTTTAGAAGAGGCACATCCCTGGCCACACATTCAAATGCTGTTTTCTTTTCAGTCTACCAAAACCAACAGCTACACAGCTACATAATGTGTTACGTCTTTGCTGAGCTAAAAATGTGACATTTCAGCTTCTAAGAATCAACATGGAACTTGAGGAAACATATGGCGGTAAGCTGCAACGTTAGCTACTTAACTAGCTGCTGCTGCTAATGCTAACTCAAGTTTACCTGTTCTATTCTAAGTAAAGTCATGAAGCTAACCTAGCTAACTAGCTGCTGCTGCTAATGCTAACTCAAGTTTTCCTGTTCTATTCTGAGTAAATTCATGAAGCTAACTTAGCTAACTGTCTGGGGGCCAGGCCAGAATTGTCATGATTTGTTATGTGGTAAATATTTGATTTATTACTGTCTACTATTTTTTATATGATATGATTTGGATTGTATTAGAAGCTACATATGGCTACTTTGCATTTTTTTTTCCCCTCAGAGGAGCAATTTATAGCTTGTTGATTATTTGAAGATTGATCAAAGTTACTCACAAGTAATCTTTTCACAGTAATAGATACTTTCTTACTCAAGTAATTATTTTGGTGACTACTCTTACTTATACTTGAGTCACTATTATCATAAAGTAACAATACTTTTACTTGAGTACAGTTTCTGGCTACTCTACCCACCTCTGGTAATGTGAAGGCCAACACACCAAGCAGACATTATTCTATCATCTTCTCTTGCCATTATTTTATGGGCCCATCACTTCTGTAGGATATTGTTTTGTTGTAGTATTTCTGTTCACTCAATGTTGTTCAAATCATTACAGTATATTTTTGCATTGTCATCGGCAATTTGGTGTATTATATCGTAGCCATGGAAAATGAGTCTGACACGTGTCTGTTAAAATCATGAGGACATCAGTCAAAAGTTGATCATATTTGGTAGAAATCTGTCAAAAATGTTAATCAGTGGTTCTCAATCCTTCTACTCAAGTACCATACTGCATATTTTCATCTCTTCCTGCTCTACACACACATGATAAGATAAATAGGGTGTGTTGACTTGATTAAGACTTTTCCGGGAAAACACACCTAAAATTCAGTTTTGTGTTGCAGAATAAAAATCAACATCAGTCAATTCCTCAATCCTATTCTTAAATTACTCAGTTTTTCCCCATCCTTTCTTGTATCGAATCATAATGCTAATTAATGCTGCTATAAGCAAAGACAGAATTTCTCCATTGACTATAATTATTAAAAAAAAAAAAAGAGAAGAATATTAAAAAGCATGTTTTGAATCTCAGTTTTACATTTGTTGGCTTGGTCAGACTGGGCTAATTTGCAGAATACACACACCTGGTGATGTTAACATGAGTCAGGTCACAGAGTCACAGAGCCATGTTTGAGCTGTAAGTATCATGAAATTTTCATTCAACATTCGCCAACTACAACCCACACAGAGATCTGCTGTCAACCCACTAAGGGGATGATGGAGACACACACACAACACACAAACATGCATGAATATTACATAAATACTGTGAGGTTTGGTGTACTTGTACACAGTGTAAGAGTGTTCAAACACACACGTATACTAACGTGCACACAAGAAGACACACGTGCACGAATGCAAACAGCTTTATACCCGTCTAAATTTTACTTTTCCTTAAATTTGGTTTTTACATATAAATCAAAATCTTTCAAAAAGTGAAAACACACATATGCACGCACACACGCACCCGGCAAATTCCCACAGTGTCCTCGGAAAACACAACGACCTCTAATTTAAAAATCCAGCTCATCAACTTAGACCTGATGAATAATGCATGAGGTCTGTCTACTCGTATTATTGCTGAGAGGAGGATACAATCACGTCTCCCTCAGGTACTCAAGTGTTGTGGAGTAAAAAAAAAAAAAAAAAAAAAAGGAAGGACAAGGAGAAAACAGAAAAGAACACATGCATATTAAAAAAAATCTTTTCAGGAAACTATAGCATAGCTTCTGTGGGTATCTGGGGAACAGATCTGGACCCGTGGGATTGTTCTGTGGCTGCATATCTGTTTTTACTTACAGACTGCAGCATGAAATTACTGCATGCTGAGATAAAGATTTAATTGAAGGAGATTGGAAATTGTTTTTGTGACCTTATCGTTTCAAATGTTTTGGTCCTTTTGGATCGTAGTGATAATTGTGTATTTGTGAGTATCACAGTGTCGTAAACTGTGCTGTTTGTGCTGTATATTTACACAAACTGTGCCCTGCTGTGGATGTTTAGATCCACAATAACTAGAGAACAATTTTGGCTGAGCAATTTTTAGGGACCAAATCAAAGTCAAATTAGCTCAAATGAAACATTATTTTGTCTTTGCACAGAAAAAAGAGCAAAGAAGAGACGATCACACATAAATGAAAGTTGCATACGTAACTGTATGTACTTTATTCTGCAACTGAAAAATAATGACAAATGACAGGATGAAATGAAGTGAACTTTGACCTTTGCATTGGCAGAAAGGTTGTGCACACTAACTTCCTGCCTTGGGGTTGCATGCAAATCTGCCAGTGTTTGCAAACACATAATGGTACTCAAAGGCATTTTGGATGAGACTGTACATCAGAGAGTTCAGTCATGTGATGGCAATGCTGTTCTATTCAGATTATCTGATTTATCTGAAAAAAGGCACAGTAATGATAAAATGAAAACTTTATGAGTTTGGAGCCTGATAGTGAAACAAAAGTAATCATGGGTGATTGAATAATTTCACACTGATATTATTTTTTTGGTTAAGGAAACAAGTATTGTGTTTTAAAACTCAATACGCCTGAGTTCAGAGGTCACCACCAGAACAGTTAGCCATGTTCAGCTACTTTAACCCAGCGAGGGTGAAGATTAAACAGCAACATAATGGCATAGAAAAGATAAAGAGGTGATAATCATCCACTTAAACTGTGCTGGATGAGTGTGGATTTATTTTGTTTAAGTACCACATTGTGTGCTGTCTTTATTTAAATTGGGAGCTTTCACTCACACTAGCAGTTTCACAGCGTTAAACCACTGAGTCCTGGAAAAGGACTCTGGTTTGTGTGCTGGAACTAGAACAGTTTGTGTGCAAATAAGGTGATTCTGCTGGAGAAATGACATGATGACCCTGAACTGGACAATCAAATGGTTTAGTACATGTGTCAGTGGACTGCTCAGCATCATATCTGTATCTAAGAGTTTCTATTCATATACCAGACATCAAACAGAGACAATCTACAAAAAATAAGAAATAGTTAAGAAATATATCAAAATATCAATTGAGACATTAGTGGACTCTTTGTATTGACTGTGGCCGCTAACTACGCAAATGAGCATTCACGGGAGACCTGGTGCACATTTTCCCTTTGAGTGCAAGCATGGTTTCCTGTGCTCTTTACACACGGATAAACTACCAAATAAATACGCAGACACAGCAACATTCCCACAAACATGTGGTACAGGGAATAAATAACATAATTATATGGCTAACACAGACATTAGACATAGAACTATTACAAAATTTGGCAAATTTAGCAACATTGCAAAGCAATAAGCACAAACTAGCTGCTAGCTAGCTAACTAGCACTATTGGCTAGCATGGGGTGAAACACTGTGCAAAGCTACTGATTTACACTATTAATACTGAAACAATTATGAACTTCACACATACAGTAGATAAGGAAACTAACTGTGCCATCAATGCATTATACAAACTGGAACGAGGGAAATTAAATCTCTCTAACTCTACGCAAACAATGAGCTAAGTACTTTTTCTTGTTTGAGGCGCAAGGGTCAATAAGTCTGTTACTGATTCAGGGACGTGGCAATACATTATCAATGAGTGCATTCATTCATTTTAGGCATTTTAAAATTGTTTTTTCCTATATCATATAATAAATTATTGAAGGAGGGAATGCACTTGATACATTTTCAAAAGTCTCTCTCTCCTTGCTCTTATTAAAAAGGTTGCGGAGGCCATAGTGACTCATTACATCACACCCTGTTGTTGCTTGTTGGATCCTTGCATCAGTTCACCTAAGAAACATTCACGTGGAGGATCAATGGAAATATCTTTATTGCATTATTAAATTAGCTGGCAGTGAAATTTGCATGCAAAGTTAGTTATTAGGACGAGTTATTTGGATGAGAGCAGGTGAGTGTGGGAAGGCGGTAAAGCAAAACTTCATGTCGACTTTATGCAAATTTTCAGAAATCTGAACGCAGCAGTGACACGTGGGAAATAGCAGGTGTGTGTTTGATTGACTTTTACTAGGAAAACAATCCTGTCGAGCTTCTCTGTGTTTCACCGCGGAAAAAGTCTAACTTATCATGGAGGAGAAATTGATTCTCCTTGAGTTTCCTCATTATCTCTTAGAGCACAGCGATGTATGAAGTGTGCGGTGGTATGGAAGAAAACCTCTGAAACTCCAGTTGTGGGAGTGAAAACCAGAGAGAAATCACTTCATGTTCCATAAATACAGAACATGACAAACCAACCGCACGCTGCCTGTGCCCATTTTATATATGTTAAGCCTCCAAAAGTCCAAAAGAATGTAGCATTATCAGCATATAGAGGTGGAAATTAACTTAGAGCCCTGCATGGGCCCCAATTTTAGGCCCGTACCCCGCCCAGCCGAAACCCTAGACTAAATGAAATTGTCGGCCCCAGCCTGACCCGAGGCCCGAGGTCTTTTTTTTTTTCTTCAGATCAAGAAGTTCAGCTCCTTTCAAAGTAAAAGTAGTGGCTGCAGTGTCAGAAAACAGAGATGGCTGGCAGTTTCTGGGCACCAACATGTGAGGCAGCATCAGGACATGTGTTATGACTGTGAGTGGAGAGAGGAAGAGGGGAAGAAAAAAAAGAAAAAAAAAAGCCTGATCCCAAGCCAGTGTTATGAAATTCAGCCCGATCTGTAAATTGCTCGGGGCCTGACGGGTCCTGAGGTCTGTGCAGGACTCTAAATTAAATGCATAATGTATCATTTAGATGTAATGGAACTTGAATAGTTTCCATTCTGGGGGAAGGTTCCGAAGCTCTTATTTGTTTCTGCGTTTTCCTCACTTGTGTGTTTTCCTTGCATCTTAATCCTACCCACTTAAAGGACCATACTGGCAATTGTGCATGTTTGAGCCATATATACAATCCACATACATGTTACGTTTCACCATTCCCAACATATACTAGGTTAGTGGTCCATTTTTTATTTTTTTCCTGTCAGACTGCCATTGGTTTCAGTTCATTCCAGTTTGCTACTAAAATCAACTTCCAGAGACTTGAAACATGCTTGAGATACATAAACCATCACAGCAAAGAACATGTCTATTAGGGTTTTTTGTCAAAGTAATTTTTTTTAACGCATCCAGCACAGAGCTGCACAGAAGAAGATGTCTTTCTCTGCCAGGAAATATAGTCAGAGGAGAAGACAGTGTTTATCAAGACATTAAAAATGACCGTGCCTTCATAAATGAACAAACATAAACATTGAATGTTAAGTAGGTGTACCAGCTGAACATATGATTTTTGAAAAATTAGGAGATTTTGCAAAATAACAGCAAGACTAAAATACAGTTTTATGTTTTGGGAAATGGTTGCCAGCAAGGTAACGTGAATGTGAATTGTACTATATAGTGGGCCCAAACATGCCAAAAGGTCAGGATGGTCCTTTAAGATGTAAGGAAAGAATGTGAGGAAAAGAAATGAGGAAGTGAGGAACGACAGTTTAAGAGAAATGAAACACTCTTGCTCTTCAAGAGATGTCGCTTTCTGATGATGTCATCAGAGCTGATCAGCTATTAGTTCATTTGGAGCTGCTCTGTAGTGTTGATTTTAGTTCCTATGTGATAATAAAATGGTGAAATATCCCGTGATTATTATTGGGACCCTTCAACCCTTTAGCAGAGTTACATTATTGTGATTTTACATCTCTGTGCATTTTGGAGAGGATTGGAAAGGAGACATTACTGTAGATTCAAAGCCAGAAAACCAGAACATACACACAC
>VXCM01005849.1:53839-54875 GCA_014773175.1 Lucifuga dentata
CTGTTGCAGCACCTGCTACAGAGTTCCAAACCACATCTGGAATTAATATCAGCGCAAGAACTTTGCATCGGGAGCTTCATGAAATGAGTTTCCAGCATCTTCACACAAGCCTAAGATCACTATGAGCAACGCCAACCATGGGCTGGAGTGGTGTAAAGCATGCCGCCTTTGGATTCTGGAGTCATGTTCTCTGGAGAGTTATCTGGCAGTCTGATGGAGGAATCTGGGTTTGTCGATGCCAGGAGAATGCATAGTGCTACTGTAAAGCCCCTCTCAAAATGTGTATGTACAAATGGACCTCTCAGATTATAATTATTGGACTCAAACATGCATTATCATTGGTATGATCCTTTAAGTAAATGATCCCAGTTTTTGTTTAAGCCAGTATGAAAAAAATAAACCCTTCATCTTGGCAGTGGAGCTCATATCTTTTTGAAATGTGAAGAGTATCAGCTTTCCGCTGTGGACGTCTTTTTGGATATAAAATTACATAAACACATGGACGGTGAGTAAACCTGTTATGTAATTCTTGCTGTCTACTCAGCTTAAGTCAGGGAAGCGTTTGACTAATAGCCATATGTTGCTGAGGCATTCGTACAGGGAAATGCTCTCCGTGGCTCCTCGCAGGGAAAATATTATTAAAAAAAATATTTTTCTCTGTTGACCTGGAGCACTGGAAGCTTTCCGTCAGCTGCCACAGACATTTATTTTAGAACTAAAGGAAAATGCTGCGTGATTACAAATGTAGCAGGATGATGCTGATGACGGATGACAGATGATGCAGACTCTCCGCTCATTAAATGCTGCTGTTGAGGTGCCCTTGAGCAATGCATTCGGCAACTTACTAGACTTTTTCCCCCTTATTTCTATTACAACATAATAATAGGTTTGTGTCAGTCACTTCAGCTGCAGCAAAAGAAGCCTCAGCTACTATGAATACCACTACTGCTAATGATAAACATAAATTGCGCTGTTTGCATTCGGATTTTCCTAATTTTTTTTTTTTTTTTTTTTTTTTTTTTTTTTTTTTTTTTTT
>VXCM01005850.1:0-27385 GCA_014773175.1 Lucifuga dentata
AATGATTGTCAGTAATGTTACATGTATGAAAATTTAATATATTAGGCTCAAACATGCAAAATGGACGGTATGGTCCTTTAAGCTACTGCGTCTTATAAGAAACTTTTCACAGATTAAAAAAGCATTAAAAAGCCATTACTTTTATTCGTTATCATAAAAACCTTATCTGAACTCTCTTTGCTGCTTTTTTTTTTGTTTTTTTTGCATCACACACATGTAATGAAGTTTTACAGCACAACAGAAATGTTCACTTTGGAATTAAAGTTTAAGACGTCATGTAGCTCTGTGACCCTGAGAGAGAATCTTATGAAAACACAAGTAAACAAAACAAAATCTAATATAAGACAAACCGCTCAGTGTGTGCAGCATCAAAATACACACCAACCAGCTTTGGGAAAGTTTGGATCAGCGTTGACTTCATGAGTTTGCTGCCATTTAAATATTACGTTGCATAACTACAACAGAAACAGCAGCATTTGTGACGATTAGGAAATAAAAGTTCGTTTCCTGAAGCGTTCGAGCTTTTCTGCTGCGAAGTTGCAGCCTTTGAGCTAAACGGCGTGGACGTGGAGTGGAAGCCGCTTCTCTCTGCTGCAGATTTGGCCTTTAAAGAGTTAAATGTAATGAGATCCTGCAGCTATTAACAGTTTACAGAGATCCTCAACATCTGCTCCCAGCAGACCAACAGCAGTTGTCTCCCTCCCTCTGTCCCCACTCTCCCATCACACACACACACCCAGATGCATGCACATTAACACACACAAACTGCATGCATGTTCATACACACACACACACACACACACACACACACCTGTCACCAGCCCTCAGAATCGAGCGACCGGANACACACACACACACACACACACACACACACCTGTCACCAGCCCTCAGAATCGAGCGACCGGAGTGGCTTCCTACCAGCGACTTTTAGCGTGTTTAGCATGCATGCAGATTTGCTTGATAAAAGTTGCGTGCGCCATTTTAGCAACAAATTAATCCCAAATTGGGAGTCGGAGCGCTTAGATATTTATTCCATCTGTTCACCAAAACCTTCTGCTCTAACAAATCCCCAAATATCTTTGTTTAGTTCAGAACAGCTCGCCAGCGGGAAGTTAAAAACTGAGATGAAGATGTTTTTATGCTAACTGTGGCTGTATTAAGATACTGATGTCATTCTAAATTCTTTTTTTTTTTTTTTTTTNTTTTTTTTTTTTTTTTTCAAAAGCAGCAACCATTTTTGTGTTTTCCTGTTTTGGCGCACACCTACGTGATGTTAAAGGACCATACCGTCCATTGTGCATGTTTGAGCCTAATATATTCAGTTTTCATACATGTAATATTGCTGACAATCATTTCCCAAAGCATACTACCAGAACGGTGAATTAAAAATGTTTTTCCTACCTTCCAGACCTCCATTGGTTTCAGTTCATTCTGCTATTAAAATCAACTTGCTGATACTTGAAACGTTCTTGGGATAGGTAATCCATCATCACCAATAAGACATATACAGGCAGTTCTCGGGTTACGAACGAGTTCCGTTCCCACAGCTGTTCGTAAGTCGGATTTGTTCGTAAGTCGTAACAGTTAAGTAAGGTGCGTATCTAGCATATATATTTTACCTTTCTATGCACATGTAGGTTAACACTCTCACTCCTTGATGTCTTACACATAGGAAGAGGCATTCTTCTTTTGTTTTGACGTGTGTCATAAAGTAGCGCACCGTCCATTATTACGAATCATTGTGTGTAACTTGTATTTCTAATTTAATAGGCTCTATGGCAGTCGATTCGTAAGTCAGACGTTTGTAAGTCAAGGACTGCCTGTATTCAGGTTTTTTTTTAGAAGTTACGTAATTTTAGCATTTTAGCACAATAAAAAGCGTGGAGTGAATGTATGCCTCCACTGGGGAATATAGTCCCAAAAGAAGACCTGCATTTATGGAAAAATTTAAAGGACCGTGACTTCATAAGGCTGTGTAACTATTAGCAGGAGAAACATGGATTTTTAAGGTGGGTGTATCACTTGAATATTTGATTTTGAAAGATTAAGAGATTTTGCAAAATATCAGGAAAGCTGAAATACGGTTTTATCCTTTGGGAAATGATTGTCAGTAACGTAACATGTATGAAAACTGAATATATTAGGCTCAAACATGCACGATCACCGGTATGGTCCTTTAAATATAAAACCGGAGAGTGCCATCTATAGCTTTGTGTCCATAATAAGCCTGGAGAAAGTGAGCTCCTGTTGTGTCTGTGTGTGAGATCTGACATTATAAGCTGTCAGCAAGCCACAGGACAGATTCCTGTACATTTTCCGCTCCGTGGAACTCCGTGGGTCCGGCTTGGCACCAACTCCGCCATAGCTTTAATTCCCACTGTGGCCACCCATGCTGAAAATGTATGCACTCACAGCACTGTAAAGCATTTAGGATAAAAGTAGCCGACCAAATGGTACATGTTATGTAAATGGTGTGTGTTGCGTAGCGGTTGAAGGGATTCTGGTTCTGGCGGAGGCTTTTGGCAGCGACTGAGGTGTTATAGCTGTAAAAGCTCTGACACAGAAAACCATCGTAGTACAATATGAAAAACATATTTTCATGTCATCGTATCTCCTCTACCAGACGTAACCAGACTTCATGCCCTTACAGATAATTTCATGAAATCGTTTTTCTTGGAACAACAATTTTTTCCAACCCTATTATTATTAGCAGTGGATTTTTTTAGTTTGGCTGTTAAATAACAGAAGTTTTCAGATTTATACAAATGCATTCAAGAGGACATATTACACAGATTTCCGTGTTTTTTTAGGGTCTATTTTGAAACATTCTCAATGTTTTAATGTTAAAAAAACGACTTTGATCCATCTGCTCTGACTTGCTGCAGCACCGCTATGCACACTGAGGGAAAACAGGCAGTTTTAGGTACTTTTTGTTAGCATTATGCTTTGTGAGCTTGTTTAACCAGGTGTGTAAATTCCAAATGTTACATGCTGATGTCAGCATGTTATGGATGTAAAAGACCAATCAAAAAGCTTTCAGGACAGTTTAGAACCTAAGGGTTTAAAACTCATGTTCAACATATATTCCCCTCTAATACATTATAAAAAAAAAAAAATTGGGGAAAATAACAAAAAGCAGACTCTTCCCCCTTTAAAAGTGCTAACATATCCCCTTAAAACATCTTTTGTATTTCCTGAATGAATTGATATGAGCTGCAGAACTCTAAAAGTCACACATACGAGCTCCAATGTCACCAAAAAGTAAAAACATTACAATGATAATAACCAGAGAAAAAAATCAGCAAAAGCTTGATGATAATTATGGTTCAAATAGGGATGTTAGGAGGTGATTATTAAGACGTTTGCCAGCTAAACCTGACGGAGACGTTCGGTGGTGATTATTAAGACGTTCTCCTCAGCGTCTTTACCCAGTAGTTATCATATGCCCCGCCCTCCCTCCAGACTTGGAGCGTTTCAAATTCTCGATGGCCAATCACAGCGTGGCTCCTGTTGGCCTTTGCAGAGGTGAGCACAGAGGTCGCCTTCTTTAGAATCAGGGTGCTGGGTGACAGACAAGCTAAATGGGGGGCGGATTCTGGCCTCTGACACGGTGCTGCTCCACGGGGGTCACATGACTCACAGCTTGTGTGGAAGAAAATATATGTCTGTAAAGATCCGACGTTTTCCTCGTCTTATCATTCTTTCTTATTCAGTTATGATAACTTCTCAAGATGTGACATTTTCTCTGGATATTTGTGATGACGAGGTTTCACTTCCTGTAGGCAGCTCTGTTTTCTGTTTGTTTAGCCGTTGCTAAGGCTAATGCTCGCGATGCCACCGTGGTCAGGGCCCTCTGGAACTCTCATCACCGCCACAGGTCTGCCTGTGATGAGTTCATCTCATGGAGGGTGGGGGTAGATGGGTGGGGGGGTCCTGACAGCCTGACAATGGCCTTTCTAAAGACTCTATTCCTCTGGCGGGGTCTGGAAGGTGAAGCTCCGCCCCTCCTGCTGCCACACTGGCATGACAAGATCATTTCTGGTTTGACAGCCGTGGTTAATTTTGGATGAATGCGTTGTGACCGTGTCTGATTTTTAAAGTTTTGACAAGTGATGGGATGATTTTTGTCAGATATGTCTATGTGTGTGTGTGTGTGTGTGTTAGCATGCTGCATCTGAGGGGATTGACTGAGTTGCTAACTGGTCCATGCTGATCAGCATAGCACAGGTTTCTCTGTCATTTATTTAAGTGCCAGCAGATCCACAGAGGTGTGACAGGTGCTGCTGGAGCGGAACATTAAAGTCCATTACCTGCCTGCAAAACCACTTCCTGTCTGCAGACGGGATTGGCTGAAAGCAGCCTTCCCAAAGATAATGTTTGTTCTTTGTGCCTAAAAACATCCGTCTTAATCTCCTATACGGTTTTAAAATCACATTTATTTGCTAAAACGTGAACAGATCTTTGGGAATATTTTTGAAAAGCAACATCTTTTAAAGAAGCTGAACTGGTTCTTTTTGTACATTGTAAAGTTTTTGATATCAAGGGAACCTCACCTAATAGATGAGTTTCTTATAAGGTGGATTTTATAGACATTTTTTTGTGGAATCATCTTGGTCAGTACATTTACATGCATGTTCAAACTTTGATTATGCTCAGATTAAGGCAATAAGTTGATTTCCAGTGCTGCCTTTCAAGTTTTTATTTCGTTTCCACGTTTCCCTCACTTGCGTCTTTTCCTCGCGTCTTAGCCCCGCCCACTGAAGATGCGAGGAAAAGAAGCGAGGACAGAGGAGCTGAGGAACGACGATTTAAGAGTGCGTAAAGTTGGGTGCAACTTCCAGTTGTTAGTGGAAGTTGCGCCATGCTTATGTCATTGCTTAGAAAGTAATGGTATGCTAATGCTAATGGTAAGTCTCCAAGAGTTCTTAAAATTTAAAAAAAAAAAAAAGAAAACGTGTTTCTCAGTATATTTAATACTTTCATTTTGTTAATTTTTTCTTACTTATTTTTTTAAACTTATTATTAGTGAGGTGAAAATGTCTTTACAGAGTTCGGGAACAAGTTGTCTGTTCCTGGTTGCACTCAACCACGCTAAGCTAAACCCGTGGCTCGGACAGGAGTGTTTTCAACATCGATCGTTATCAAGAAGGGATTGTTCCTNAGCTAAACCCGTGGCTCGGACAGGAGTGTTTTCAACATCGATCGTTATCAAGAAGGGATTGTTCCTCTCCAAAATAGTATAATTTCCATCGTCTACCTACAGAAGACGAAGCTAAGCAAATGTGGCTGAAAAACTTGAATTTGAAACAACCACCCAAGGAATTATACTTTTGTTCGTTTCACTCGGTGGAAAAGACGCCCACACAGGAAAACCCAAACCCTACTTTGTGGCTAGGCTATGAGAAGCCACCAGAGAAGAGACATAGGGTTCTCAAGAGGATCGATAATGTTGCTCCAGCAGCAGGTATGTTCTGTTATTAGGTACAGATGAAATACAGTGCTGGTTTTTAACTTTTGGTTTTAAACTGTCATTTATTTCTTGTCGGTTTATTGCTGCAATTACATTACGATACATTAAACTAATAGTAATGTAGTTAACTACATGTAGATTGTTAGAAACTACTACTACTACTGCTAGCTCTGATAGAAGCCGGTTCAGCGGAAGCTCTANTGTAGATTGTTAGAAACTACTACTACTACTGCTAGCTCTGATAGAAGCCGGTTCAGCGGAAGCTCTAGCCGGAAGTCAGTCCCACGTTGCATGCAAGGAACCATGGGATATTGGAATAAGGTGGATACTAAAGAAGTCACAACAGGTACAAAGGATGTGTGAGTAATTTATAAAGTAGAAAATAAAAATTCCAGCAGGGAAACGTTCCGGAGCATTGTGCATCTGTCCACATACTTGGAGGCTCCTCCATTATGGAGGGGCAGAGCCTGAAGGTCAAAGTTCAACTCTCTATTGAGCCATCAGATGGAGGTGGGGCGAGGAGGGCGTCCCCATCCTATTGAGAGGTCTGAGTCTTTGACAGGCAAAGCCGGTGCGGTTGTGTGCTGCCACGTATGGCGGAAGGGATTTTATTGTCTTCATGCTAAACTACGGCAACACAAGCGAGACAAAAGTTGACAAAGTAATAATTGTGCTTCGTTCCGTCCAGGTCGCTCAGCGCTTAACTGATTTCTCAATCCCTGTTTTGACAGGTTTCCAAGGCTCTGAAAGCGGCTCCACACTGTTACTTTTTAAGACCTTAAGCACTTTAAATCCTTATTTTTCCAGTCCAGATCTTAACACAGGCTGGATTGTGAGTCTCTGCAGGCCTCGTGGAATTTTTGCACTTTGCAAAGATTATTTTTGGACTTAATTTTAGAGCAGTTATGGTTACTTACTTTCCCCTCCTGTTGTTTTACCTAAATACATCATGGATATCAAAAGAGAGATTATCCTCTTTATTTAGTATTTTACCTCATATTTTTACCTTGAACTCTCAACTTCCAGTTTCGTGCTGCAGAAGAAAATTCTCAGCTAGAACGCTGGAAGCTATTCTGTATTTCACAGAAATTTAATGTAATGAAACTAGATTGGATCACATGACAAAAGAATTTTCCAGAATCAAGAGTCATGTTCTTGATTCTCCTGCAGCGATCTGCCTAATTATTTATTGCATATTGAAGATAATTTTTTTGGTGTCTCTAATCAAAATCTTATTTCTGTCTCACTTTATTGAATTGGGTGAGGAGGACAAACTCAGGCTTTAGACCCACAAACTTTACCGGCATTAATAACCAGCAGCTTCTATCTGTTTCCGCCTCTCTGTGGGTCAGATTAGACGGTAGCAGAGATCCTAGCCGCTGGTCCACTCTGACACCTTCATAAATTGTGGTAACTGGCCCGCTGGTTCTACAGGCCTGTTTTGTGAGGTGAAGATGGAGAGTCGGGCTGTAAAGGGAGCAGAGCTTCCTGTGTTTTCTGACTCAGCTGCTACACTGCAAAAAGTGTGTGTNTGTGTGTGTGTGTGTGTGTGTGTGTGTGTGTGTGTGTGTGTGTGTGTGTTACGAGTCGTTTCACCTGGCGGTGGAGTCAGGAATTCTTGTTTTGATTAACATAAGTGAAGGAATCTGCCAATAGGATGAAGTCATTTCACTGTTTTCCATTGCAAGCAAGCAGAAATATCTTGAAATGAGGCAGATAACTATGTTTGTGTCGAGATATTTGCTAAAGAATTACTGAATTTAGTGCAAATGTGAAATTAGCTTGCTCCACTGGTAATTTTATATTTGTCCTAAAACATACATTTATACAATGCAGCATAGAACAGGGTTCCCCAACTGGTTTTCCCCAAGGGCCAAATTATGTCAAGCATGCCAAGTCAAGGGCCACCCCCCACCCCCTGATCCGACCCGATCTTTTTCTCTCATTTGGTAATAACAACAAAAACAATTTTCTAATTTTTATTCATTTTTAAACGTAACCCTTTACAACCGGAGCGGCCCGACTCACTGGGCCCAGCGCTTCTAATTTTAGCATTTGCGGTTTTATAATCACCATTTCTTAATAAAATGCAGATATATGAATATCTACAGAAAGCTTAGATTCTCCNTTTTATAATCACCATTTCTTAATAAAATGCAGATATATGAATATCTACAGAAAGCTTAGATTCTCCCGAACAAAATGAGCCCAAGCGTAACATTTTATGACCACGCGAACCCAAGATAAATGTAACTAAAGTACAAGATAGCCTCCGAGCTAAAAACCAGCTTTATCGCTTGTTGATGAACGATGATGTAACTTCCGAGGGCAGTCTAAATTTTAAAATCCTTCTCTGTGATTGGATAGTAGACTAGCAGAGGATTTGATTGATGAGTTAGTGGTCCTTTCAGCTTTTACGTAAAACAAAATTGAGATATACAAACATCTATGAAAATCTTAGCTTCTCCTGAACAAAATGAGTTCAAGCATGACATATTCTGACCACGCAATCCTGAGATAAGTGCAACTAAAGAGCAAGATTTTTAATTATTTTAAATTTTTTATGTTTGGAGAAGTCATCTGAGGGCCTGATAGATAGGACCCGTGGGCTGCATTTGGCCCACGGGCCTCCAGTTGGGGATCCCTGGCACAGACATAGCAGACTTTTGATAATCACAACTCACACTCTTAGTCTTTCCTTCCTGTGTTGGTAAAAATCTCCCTCAGACACACTTTTTACAGCGTTAAACTCCCTGTCCATTCCCATGCCTTGTGCCCTTCTGCAGGTCCAAAGCCCTAAAACGTTTAAAGCCTCCTATGACTCTAAAGTAAGCTCCTTAATAAATTTAATTCTGTTTGGAATCTGGCATGGTTGGACTGGGTGGGATTATCACGTTTGGGGACTAATGCTGCGGGTTCAACAGAGGTTAGCCGGCGTAACATGCTAATAAAGGCAAGTGGCATGTATAGAGATAATTAAAGTGGCAAGGGGAAGACGGGGGGGGGANCTAATAAAGGCAAGTGGCATGTATAGAGATAATTAAAGTGGCAAGGGGAAGACGGGGGGGGGAATTAAACTAGAAATGTCACTCACAGCTAATAATTAGCATAAAACAAGACATCCAACGTGACTGTGGATCGCCTGTGAAAAATTGCTTTTTCTTGAATAGTTAAACAAACAGAATGTAACGCAATCCAGTAGAAAGCCCTGCAAACCAGAGAGTTTTTCTGTGTCGTTTCGGAGGCTGCAGGATTGATAAAGTAAATAATTGAAAAAATTCAGATTAAAATTGATCTATAAAAATAGCATTGCTCATGCAAACACTATGTTGTTAAACCATTTACAGTTTTTACTTATTTTGAGATACATAATTAGCTTCTTTGCATCTCCTGTCAGTTTTTCTCCTCGTTTTCTATCACCAAAGGCGTATTTGGAGCCGTTTTCACCTCTACCTGACCTCATGAAGAAAAGCATCTCCTCCTGCAGAAGAAAGCATAACTTTTTTGTCTGTAGTCAACCAAAATCTTAATGAAAATCAGTTTAAAACTCAGCTTTGCCATGAGAAAAATCCACTGAAACTGAAGTCGTGAGTGTCTTTGGCTTCGTTATCCCTGATGTTTGCATGTTTTTTTGCATCAAACTGTACTGTATGTTCCTTATTATATTTTTACTAACTACTGCAAAACAAGTTTTCCTTAAAGGAACAAAGTGAAGAGAAGTTTTGCAATATTTCATTTAAAATCCTGCTGTCTGATACCTGGCGTTTTCTCTTTCCGTTGGTGGTCTTGGCCTCTGGCGAGCGTCGGCTGCAGCTTGTGTTTTACCACCTTTCAGCCTCCCTCTCTTTTCTCTTTTTTTTTCACTCCTCTCTCTCCGTTCAGCGCAGCGACCGCAGCACAAGGCGTCACTCATCTGCTCATGAGAGCCGCCTTTGACTGGCGTTTCTGAAGCTCGGAGGGGTAGACGGGGCGGAGCCAGCTGCTCTGAAGAAGCGTTTGCCAGCGTTGAGCGGGCGGCCTGTTACGTTACCACGCAACTGCAAAAAAGCACACACAGGCATAATATTTACACTGTTACACTATTTTCCGCATGCGCCTCCAAGTGAGAGAGTGAAGGAGGGTATACAGAAAAAAAAAAGAGAGAAAGAAAATCAACCCACAAAGATATATATATTGATGATTTATTTGTATTTGTCATGCTCACAAAGTGCCTCTACATGACCAAATACATCGTTGCAGCATTGAAACAAAGGAAAATGTCTAAAATACACTGTGAAATGACCCAAATAATATCGAGAAAATTAGATTAATACAAAAACTTTACAGCTTAAACAGATAATTTTGTCTTCTGTACCAACTTTTACACAGAAAATCTGCAACAAAGAAGCTTCCCTCCCTAAAACACAAATCTAACGTTTGATAATCCTTCAGCCAAAAGAAATCTGCATGATTAAAGATGTTTCATGAAAAAAATCCAGCCCTTAAAGGACCATACCACCCATTTTGCATGTTTGAGCCTAATACTGTATATTCAGTTTTCATACATGTAAGGTTATTTCCCAAAGCATACTACTGGAACAGTGAATTAAAAATGTTTTTCCTACCCTCCAGACCTCCATNTTTCCCAAAGCATACTACTGGAACAGTGAATTAAAAATGTTTTTCCTACCCTCCAGACCTCCATTTAAATTCAAATTTAAAGGACCGTGACTTCATAATTTTGTGTAACTATTAGCAGAAGAAACATGGATTTTTAAGGTGGATGTATCGCTTGAATATTTGATTTTGAAAGATGAAGAGATTTTACAAAATATCATGAAAGCTGAAATACGGCTTTGGGAAATGATTGTCAGTAACATTACATGTATGAAAACTGAATATATTAGGCTCAAACATGCAAAATGGGTGGTATGGTCCTTTAACTTGTAGATGATAAATCAAACCGCCTTTTTCATAGCTCACATTATATATTCTATGAATGGCTGCTTGTTACCTAAACGTTTGTGAAAACAGCGAGCCCCTTTCTTGTCGGCACGTTTTTCCTACAGGTGAAGTGAAGTGTTCCACCCTTTAAAGCGACGTCACTCGCCTCACTCTCACCTTTAGTCACTCTGACCTTTTTCAGAGGAGGTCACTCCATGCTCATCTCGCCGTGGCAGCGATGCATGTTTCCACTTAAGCAGCGGAGGCTGTTGGCCTGTGGAGACTTGGGCTGTGGATGCGTGGCGAGGTTGTGTTCTCGCCTCGCCGTGCCGTCGCTCATCATGCCGGCTGCTTGCCATGCCGCCGCCGCCGCTTCTCAACTGTCAAGTTAGAATCTGCTGCTGTTCGAGCCTCACCTGGTTTGAATTACTGCACAGAATTTACCTGTCCACTCTGCAGGGCTTGATTGCTCCTGACTGGAACGGTAGAACCAGATTCAAAGTGCAAAAAAAAAAAAAAAAAAAAAAAGAAACCGTAGACAGTGTAAAGAAAACGATTTTAAGCAGTTTTATGAAAATAAAGCATATGAAGATTTCTTAAAGCAGGATTTCATTTAGATCTGCTGATTCTGCGGATGTTTGGGCTGGTCTGTTTCTAATGCATTTGTAAAATACGTCCCACAATGATTATGTCATTGTGCTCTGCATAACTTTGTGTCTGCCTCACACACACACACACACACACACACACACACACACACACACCTCATCAGGCTGTTTATTTCATCTCGTTTTACTGTCTGTGGCTCCACTACACTGTTTTCCACCGTCATGGATCAGTATGCAGCTAATGTCAGGAAGTAAAAGTTTATTTAGGGCTGAATGATGAATTGTTTTTAATGTAAAAAAAATTTAAATGAAATCACAATTTCAAAGAGCTGAAATTTTAGCTACGATGCTGTCATCAGTTTTAAGAGGTGAAAGTCTTTCTGGTTTTCTGTGGTTTGGTGGATCTGAGTTCCATGGTTTTGTTCATTTATAACCAAATAAACCAAACTTATGGTATGAAATTCTCCAGGGTCCAAAACAAAATGCTCAAAATGAATTAGTCATTCATAAAACATAGATCCAGAGTTTAATGTGTCCATAAATGCAAATAGCCTCACAGAGTCTCTTCAGAAATATTTCAGCCACTTTTAGCATTTGCCTTGAAAGAGGCGTTACGACGCTGTTTCCTCATTTTCAAAGCGATTCACTGATTTGCCGTGTTCGTTTGACACCAGATGAAGCGGTATAAAGTCTGAAACGTACACTGTAATCCCAGATGTCAAAGAAATTAGTTAATTATACCCAATTTAGTTAATTGTCCCAGCATAACCTAATGATTTTGAGTTAGTTGTACTTTTTAGAAATTTTTTTTTATTCACTTAGAGTTTTTGAGTTGAATCAATTTAATTAAGTTAGTTTTGCCCATCGCTATTACACTGTAAAATGTGACAAGTTGATCTTAAAAAAAGTCTAGGAAACCGATTGCCTTGAAAAAGGTAAGTAAATATAACTATTAGTCTTAAGTTATGTTTACTTTATGTCTACATGAACTTACAACTAATAGTTATATTTACTTATCCTTTTCAAGGTGATCAGTTTCCTAGATTTTTTTTAGTAAGATCAACTTGTCATGTTTTACAGTTTAGCGAAGCACAAATTTATTGCTTAAAATAGAATCTTGGTGATGGAGTGGAGCAGCACGGTGGTTAACTCTGTCGTCTCACAGCAAGAAGGTCCTGGGTTCGAGGTCGACCGGGTTCTTTCTGTGTGGAGTTAGCATGTTCTCTCCGTGTCTGCATGGGTTCTCTCTGGTTTGGTTTTCTAACCATGCAATATTCGTTCATTGTACCTAAAAATTTGAGGCTTTTCTGTTGTGATTCCTATATTCATTGAACATATACTTTTTTGTTTGTTCAACAATGCATAATTTAACTTTTTTAGGGCGACGAGTTACCCTGCTTTTTTTAAGTTGAATGAATTTATCAGGGATTACATGTAGCAGCTCAACATGCTATCTTCATTAGCTTTTACCTGTAATACCTGTTACATCAACGAGAAAACGATGCACCAATTAAGACAAAGAACGCTTAGAATGAGCATCAGTTATCAAAGTGCTAATTTAGCACGATGCTATGTAGTTACCATGTTTTTTTTAATGGATTATCCCATATAGGTAAGAACTACTCCTGTAGTTAAACATGTTGAGGAATCAAATCTCTGTTCATATTGAGCTGCAGCTGCAATATTGCTTAGAAACGCTGCGGTTAGATATTTTCTGCAGATTTTCTGGTTGTGTTTCAGTTCCTCGTCCTGCTGACGTGAGTTTTGAACCTCAGCAAACACACAGCAAGCTTTGTTTACCGACCTGCTGCTCTCTGATGTTTAATACCAAAGGATTATCAAAGGACCCGGAGAGGGAAAAGATCTGACGCTGAGGCCGCCTTTCTGTGGACGGACCTCACCTCATTTATACAAACAGCAGAAAATAAAGAGCCTCAGTTTGAGCAACCAAAAGCTGCTATGAGATTAGGGAGATTGTGAAAAATCATCTTTCTTTTTTTCAGAATATCTGCTTTGGTGATTTCAAACTTCCTGAGAGATTTTCTTCAAATACAACAAACATCCAAACAGTTTTAGTTTGATCGTTTATTGGTTATTGTTCCCTTTAGCTTCGCCTCAGCGCTCACTAATCTTCCTGGGTCCACAGTTTTAAAACACAAAAATTGAAAAGCAAAAATAGAATTAAGACATTCAAACAAAATAAGCTGACAGTAACGTAATAATATTCAAATAAAAATAGAAATGAACATCCATAGATTCATCACTGGATGTAAAATCTCATCTCAAACCAAAATGATCATGAATAGCTAAATAAACAATATAAGCTACAGCAGCATGACATCATCAATCAATCATATTTCCATTTTAGGACCTTCTCATTGTTTCTTCAAAATATAAATAATGTTTGTTGTTTAAGGTATTCAGCATCAAATGATCTAAGAATAACTGCGTGATAAAAAATTAGTGTTTAGGCTGAGGAAGCAATAAATACTTATCTGTGCTGCATAGAAAATGCATGCAGATATCAAACCCTGACGGACGGAGTTTCGTTGTGTAACTTTTCCCGCACGGTTCGGCTCGTACGTCAAAACNCCCTGACGGACGGAGTTTCGTTGTGTAACTTTTCCCGCACGGTTCGGCTCGTACGTCAAAACGTGCGTCTCGGCCTCGAAAGCTGTGCTATGACTTTTGGTGATGCTCCAACAAACGTTTTTCACACAAATCCTGAAAAACATCACTCCACACACATACATGGAGAAGGCAGCCTGCACAGAGACAGAATCAGTTCTGGCTGCTGATTGGCTAATATATTTCACCCAATAACTTTGGAACTGTAGGTTGCAGGGTCGATATTCTTAGGCCGGATTCACATGCTAAGCGTTAGCATTGCACTGATCGCACCTAGGCTACATCCTGTCTTTACAATCCATGGTAACCGTTAAATTGTCATTAGCAACAAGCGCTTCCTGTCAGCGCGAGGTTGAGCGGTGCTNTGGTAACCGTTAAATTGTCATTAGCAACAAGCGCTTCCTGTCAGCGCGAGGTTGAGCGGTGCTGCTTAGGTTCCGCTCATGTGCAGCAGAATGCCAGCGGCAACACATGTGAATCCAGCTTTTTTGTCCCGGATCCTTGATCCTCGGATTCCTCAGCTCGCCGCATGTCTGTGCGTATTTGCCAACTTGCCTTCTAGTATCAGGCAGCGCACATTTTCTGTCTGGTTTTTACTACAATAACGAGTCTGACAGGGATGTAGCTGATTTGTGTTTTGCATGTTGTAAAACTTTAGGAGTGATAGTTAATCTAGTTTAAGTTGTTGCACTGGCATATCAAACCTGATCTAAACTTGCCCCCCCCCCCCCCCCCCNCCCCCAGCTGAGACACCAGCAGTGGAGTCTGGTGATGGAGAGTGCCGTGCCGTCAGACCGGGGAAACTACACCTGTGTGGTGCAGAACAAATACGGCACCATCAGCCACACCTACCAGCTGGATGTGCTCGGTAAAAAAAAAAAACATTTTCATGACTTCTTATTTTACTTAAATGTCAGAGAAACATGTATGTACTTAGCATAAACAATGAATAAATTAGCACACGCAGGTGGTTTAAAGAGCCCAATAGAATAGTGAGCAGACAGGCTGGTGGAAGTGTTTAAGTTACATAAAACGATGAGTTCAGGACCTGAGAATCATCAGCGATCAGAGGAAAGAAGGAAAGTAAGACAGTAAAGAGATAAACAGCATCAGCAGCGTCTGTTTTTAAAAAGCTTCTCGAAACCCATTTATTTTCTCTGGTTTTTATATGATCTGTAGCCATCTTTATGTCTGAAATTCATCTTTTATATGTTTATGTGATTTGTGTTCATCCTTTACTCACCTAAATTTGAGTCAATTATTTCATTATTTTTATTTATTTTATTTTAATCCATGTTGTTTTTAATTTTTTTCCCTTGTTTTCCTTTTTTCTTTTTTCATTTTTTCCCTTTCTTTTTCCTTTTTTCCTTGTCTTTTTTTTCCTTTTTTCCACTTTTTTCTTTTCTTTTCCCCCTTTTTTTTTCTTTTTCCCTTTTTTTCTTTTTTCCTTTTTTTTAACCTTTTTTCTTTTTTTCTCTTGTTTTAAATTTTTTTTTAATCTGTTGGTCTTTTATATATGATATTGCATGTAAAGCACTTTGTAACCTTGTGTTGAAAAGTGCTGTATAAATAAAGTTTTTTGTTTGTTGTGTCACACTCACACCTGATTTGTCTTACTGACTTCCTCTCTCGATCTTACCCAATCAGAGCGCTCCCCTCACAGGCCCATCCTCCAGGCGGGGCTGCCGGCCAATCAGACGGTNCCCAATCAGAGCGCTCCCCTCACAGGCCCATCCTCCAGGCGGGGCTGCCGGCCAATCAGACGGTGGTTGTCGGCAGTGACGTGGAGTTTCACTGCAAAGTTTACAGCGACGCTCAGCCTCACATCCAGTGGCTGAAGCACATCGAGGTGAACGGAAGCCGCTACGGCCCCGACGGCGGTCCTTATGTCAACATCCTGAAGGTGCGTCTGCAGCCCTGCTCGCCGTTCCGCTTCTTTGATAAGTCTTGCCAGAGCTGCCTGAGTCGTTTTTCCAGCCGATGATAATCTCACTCATATTTAATGGGTTTTTGCAGTAGGAGGGTCCGCTGGCCCGCGGCGCCGTGTAACTAACGAGTTCTTAAACGCTACACCTCCATTATGGAGAAGAAAAAGCTCACCTGCACTCTGCATTGCAGCGTATAGAAATATAAACTCATTAGCCTAATGGGTTCAGCGTCTAAAAATCTGGTCTCGTTAGTGCAGTGTTGGGTAAATTAAAAAAGTAATTTATTACTAATTACAGATTACTCGCTGAAGTTATAATGAAGTTATATTAATCTTTATTCACCGAGGAAAGTAAAATCATTTTATTTTAACTTTACTGTCAAAAGGTTTTACATGTTCTTACCTGGTTTTTATACAAGTCCAATTAATTATTAAAGGACCATACCACCCATTTTGCATATTTGAGCCTAATACATTCAATTTTCATACACGTAACCTTATTGATAATCATTTCTCAAATCATACAACTGGAATAGTGAATTAAAAATGTTTTTCCTACCTTCCAGACCTCCATTGGTTTCAGTTCATTCTGCTATTAAAATCAACTTGTTGATACTTGAAACGTTCTTGGGATAGGTAATCCATCATCACCAACAAGACGTGTATTCAGGTTTAATTTTACCGTTTAAGAGCAATAAAAAGCGTGGAGTGAATGTATCGCTTGAATATTTGATTTTGAAAGATTATATCAGGAAAGCTGAAATACATTTTTATCCTTTGGGAAATGATTGTCAGTAACATAACATGTATGAAAATTGAATATATTAGGCTCAAATATGGGTGGTATGGTCCTTTAATTAATTGATTTGTGTATGTTTGGTCTCACACACGTTATTCCATTATATTTCTCTGCAGCATTTGTGTTTGGGTCCCAAAACACTTTTGATGCATTGTTTTTGTCGTGCCATTCCAAAGTTCCAACAACAAACAATAGAAATTACCAGTTTTTGGTGGCAAGCTGCCAGTACGAGCCTCTGCAGCAGCTCCAACTTTCATTCTGTCTCTTCTGTCTTTGTGTCATGTGAAGGCCTCTGGCAAAGTTCTAAAAAAAAAAGCTCTGTTTTCCCATAATGCTGCTTGAGCAGCACAAAGCGAGCTCACAGGTGATGCTCGCAGGTGGAGAATCAGCAAATGGGTATCAGGATGGATGGATAGATGGATGGATGGATAGATGGAGAGAGGCTCTGCTCCTCTGACGTTTTTCTGCATTATAGATGGATTTTATTCTGACAGGTTGATTCTGCTTTGAGTAGAGTCCTGGGTACCAGCAAGCTAGGCTAGCTTTAGCGCCGAGCTCATTAAAAATAAGGATTTTTTAAAAATACGACTGTGCTATGAATGATTTCTTTCTGACAGACGAGTGCACTTTTTTGTCACGTTGCAAATTTTGGCTGTAACCGTCGAGTCAAAGGAAGAAGTTGCACGTTTGGGCCGCCACCTTGAAGCAAAAGAAAAGAAACGCTCCTGCTGTCATTAGCACGTCAGAAACAAATGCTGCATCTTCAGTCTCTTCATCATCAGGTAACTCCCTCGTCACGTGAAGGTTAAGTAAACACGGTGAGGAAGGCGTCACGCAGTCTTATTCCTGCTGCAGAACTGAAGAAAAAAAAATCCTGGAGTCGTTCAGAAAGCAGACAACACCCTAAACCCACGCAGGCCTGCTTTCTTATTTAGGGTGAAGAGAGGAAGACTCCCATCGAAAACCAACAAGGCCTTTGCTTTCTCATTTGGACTCCCTTTTTTTTTCTTTTTTTTTCCTCCTGTCTCTAGAGAGAGAGGGAATAAAACAAACATCTGGTTTGGACTAAGTTAACTGCTGCGGTGGCGGCGACGCAGGGGGAGAGACGGGCTCTGCTAACCGNAGGAGGAGGAGGAGGAGGGAAGAGGCGCCCAAAACAGCCATGGAAAAAATGAGTGGAAGAACACAAGGAAGGGCAGAGTCAGCAGAGACAGAATGTGTGACAGAGCGGTAAAGACAGAGGGCAAGAGACTTAGATAATGTGCGGAGAGACAGAAGACAGAAGGACATCTCAATTTTAACAAGTCATTTAGTGCCAATTTGAGCTTTGAAAGTCTTTATTTTCTTAAAATTTTCTAGAAATCAGTAGATGGATGTTGAAACAAAACCAAAAAAGGCAGATTTTCATTCACATCAATAAAATAATAACGAAAGAAAATACGATTTTTCGGACTCAAATCCAGACAAACTTGATAAGATAAAGATTTTGTAGTTGAAGAAAAGACAACAGAGAGGAGAGAGAGAGACAAAAGGAGAGAAAGAAAAGAAGAAGAAAAATAAGAGAAGGGAGAGAAGAACGAGGAGACAGAGGAAAAGAGAAAAAAGGGCGAGAGAAAGAGAGAGAGATGGCGAGCCCGTCGGTCCAGACCGCGGCTCCACGCTCTATTTTCTACCACCGCATAATTGAAACAGTATTTACTGAGATCTCTTCTCTCTCTCTCTCTCTCTCTCTCTCTCTCTGCTTCATTCAGACATTCTGCTACATCTCATGTGTGGCATATAGAGCTAAAAACAGTTTTGAGGAGGGGGCGTGCAGGGCTTTTTTTTTTTTTTTTTTTTTTTTTTTTTTTTTTNCTCGCCCATGGAGGCGTGAGGCGTGCGCGTCTGGAGCCGAGCCCTGGATGTTCATTAAGCAGCCATAAAACATGATATGTTTCTGCTTTATGTGCTTTTGCCCGTTTAATTATTCATCTGCAGTTTCTCTCTTCACCGATAAGCCTGTTACAAACGAGTGTGTGTGTGTGTGTGTGTGTGTGTGTGCGGTTTGAGAAGATTGACACACTGTGATGCCTTTAATCTAGTCAGACAGCTTGTCATATGTGTGTTATGCTGTTTATGAATGTGTGTGTGTGTGTGTGTGTGTGTTCTGACAGGTTTAACATTGTAAGGCTTTTAATCTTGCTAAAAACAGCCTTCTTCACTATTCATGTACAGTGTGTGTGTGTGTGTGTGTGTGCTCTACATGTTTGCATATTCTGTATATAAAGTCCTTAAATCCCTAAAAGTGTGTCTTGTGAGTGTGACACGGCGTCGTCTGAAAAGTGTCTGGAAAAGTTTGGCGTTTCCTCCGTCGCAGGGAACGGCGGTTTGGTCAGCTTGAATTCAGGTTTGTTTCAGACTCTGCAGCATTTTCACCCTAATTTGGTTCATTTGAGCAGATGTGAACATAATTATCGCGCTCGAGTTTACCAAACAATCTGAATGAACCAGTTCTGGTCCGTGTGTGAACCTGATCTGAACTCGTCTGAACTAACAAGACGATCTGTTCATCCATGGATTGATCGCAAACTAAAGCAGAACCAACTGACGTTACTCGTTGCAAATCAGTAAAGTATCAAACTTAGCTAGCAACTTTGGATTAGCATGTTGAAGGCTCAATATGCCAGTCATCCTCAAAATCTGGACCGGAGTCCAGATCCGGACCGAACCACACCTGTCTCCAGACTCTGAGCAAATTATGTTGCGTTCACAGACCTCGGAACTCAGATTTTTCCGACTTCTTACTTGGAAAAATGTGATGGAACAGCACTTAACGTCGGAGCTCCGGCTGGAAAACTATCTACCCTGACTTACCGAGTATGATGTCACTCAACATGGCGGCGCTGTGGAAGCGAGCTTTGTGAATGGAAATGATCAGCTAAAAGACGAATAAAGTATTTTTTCTTGCATCAAATTGAAAGAAAATGGTCAGAATATATCGCCATGGTAACTATCTATTTTGTATAATAACTGTCATTGGTACGTAAGTGTAAATAATTTCAGAATATTACTTGTCTGCACAAAGTTTAATACCCACTGTGATTAATATCATTATAAAACAACACAACCAGACAGTCTTGTAGTCTAACTTTACTTTAGTTAGCATTTATTACTAAGTTTAATTAATTTTTGCAGTATTTATTGGTGTTCAGCTGCTTTTTTGATTACATTTGGCTGGAACGGTTTGAGGTTGGAAGTTGGAGCTTCCGAGTGGGAAAAATTCGACTTCTGAGGTCTGTGAACGCAGCATTATACTTCCATCCATCCATTTTCATCTGCTTATCCGGGTCGCGGTGGCAGCAGAGAGACATCGCTGCGACGCAACATGTCAAAATTCTCTGAATTTCCAAATGTCCAATTACTTCACTGTCTGTGTGAGAATGTCTCCTCTGCTTTGGTTTGGTCCAATCACATTCAGTGTCCCGTCGTCTCCGTGACACAGCGTTCAGAGTGACAGATCCATCAGCTCGACGCCTTAAATTCCTGGTAAAAAATTAGAATCCCAATCCGACCTTTACAAACTGACCTTTGTCTTGTTGAAAATTTTCTTTGTGGACTTTTAGATTTGTATTTGAGAAGCCCTGCCGTATGCATTTCGTTCTCTTATTCCGCCGTCTCCACGTATCCTCAACGATAGATGACCTCATTCAGTCAAACTTTATTTATATAGCACCTTTCATACAAGTCAATGCAGTTCAAAACGCTTTACAGGCGACTGACAAATTTCAAAGTGTTAAAAACAGAATCTGAGGCTAATGTGCATCAAAATAATAGTAAATAAAAGCAGCTATGAAAAGCTATAAAAGCTATAAACTGAGGTAAACGGCGTCTTCTGGCAGCAGGAAACAGCAACTATTAGATGTGTAGGAAACAAATCTGGTGGAAATGTTGCTGCAGGAGTGTTAAGAGACGTTTTTGATGGATTTTTTCCCCTGTAAAAACCGGCTGCCCTCTGAAACCAGCATGAATCCAGCTGACCGCTGCTTTTTCTCTGAGATACAGAAGGACAAACTTTGCAGCTTCCAGGTTGTGTTTAAGCTGCAGGTGAAGTCAGACGCTGACGTGAAGGTGGACAGACGCTCACCGTGCCTTTCCATGTTCCTTTGCAGAGTTTTGTCAGTAAGCACACAGAGGCCCACGCTAAGCTCAAACTGTCCAACGTGACAGAGAAAGACGCTGGGAAGTACTGGTGTCGCGCCACGAACTTTGTAGGCAAGTCAGAAAACGCGTTCTGGCTTCAGATACGCAAACCAGGTAATCCTGAACCCAGAGCGGTTCAACTTCCATCCTGTGCCGAGCCTCCTCTCTGCTGTGGGTCTCCTGGGTTTGGGTTTGATTGGGTCTCTGGCTGGCTAATCAGACACACACACACGCACACACACGCACATTCCTCCGCAGGGTTCTGAGTTTAAATGCACACACAGTCTTTTAGCTGCTAGCATCCATTTTACCACCCGGTGCTGCTTTGTTTCCTTCCCAATCAATAAGAAACACAATATCAGACCTTTAATTACAGAGAGGACTTCTAAAGCCTCGCCCTCGCCGGCCCCCTTCCACACACACACACACACACACACACACACAGACTGTATTGATTTCCCTGGGAGGGCATTCTTCATCTGTATTAATGTACCTTTATATGAAAGCATGCAGCAGGACTCTGATTCATAACTGGAACTTGGATGTCACTGCTCATTATAGCAGCCGGGGCAACAAGAGAGAGCCCCCCCACNCCCCACATCACACAATGAGTCTGAACTGGACTCCCACACCAGTTATCACACCAAACGTTATTTAAAGGAAAAAAGCCGACAGTGCAGCAACGCTCTTTTTAAATCATTTGATATTACCATCAAACGTATCTGCTGCGGCGACCCTGCGGGACGCCGGGGTTTCTGTGGACAAGGCCTGCGGTGACAGGTTCTGCTGTGCTTTGGCTGCCCAGGTGAACCTCATAGCGTTTTGCTGGTTTGATTTAAACTGTCAGGTGTTTGTGGAAACAATCCTGGATCAGAATCCTCACTTTAGGTTGAACCAGCTGCTGCATGGTGACGGTGCTGCTTGGGTGTTTTTTTTCCAGCTGTTGGTGATGGTGTCGTCGGGGTGACGGGGTTGTCAGGGTGATGCGTGGCTAGACAAAGCAGAGCTGCAGAATTGAGACTTGAATCAGACTTAAATTATGAAACAAAGGACTTGAGACTTGACTTATTGAGACTTGGCTGCATGAAGACTTGACATGAGACTTGAAACAAGAATCCAGATATGACAATAGTCACTATAAACAACATTCAGAGACCAGAGACCAGCATCTTGACTTGCAGTTTGCTTCTGAAGACTTGAAACTTGACTTGAGACTTGCCCCAGTTGACTTGAGGGACCCGAAAGCCTTCCTCAGCTCTGAAAAAAGAACGCCGCTGACTCCTCTGAATCCTCAGTCCTTCCTCCTCTGCCTAAACCGGGTCTTTCTTTTCCTTCAGGGTGTTTCTGGTGTCGGTATTTCCTCTGAGAATCTTCNGCCTAAACCGGGTCTTTCTTTTCCTTCAGGGTGTTTCTGGTGTCGGTATTTCCTCTGAGAATCTTCGGGCTCATGAAGTCTCTCCTCTCTCTCTCTCTCTCTCTGTCTTCCTTCCTCCATCTTGTCCCTCCTCCTCCTCCACAGACGGCTGGCATTAACACGACAGATAAGGAGCTAGAGGTTCTCTTCTTGACCAATGTGTCTTTTGAGGACGCGGGGGAATACACTTGTCTGGCAGGGAACTCTATCGGCTATGCTTACCACTCTGCTTGGCTCACGGTGCTTCCAGGTATTTTCTTTTCCTCTCTTTGCGGATGTCTGCCATGAAAAAGACAACTACACCTGTACTTTTTTTCATGTTTTGCTCAGTAGCACAATCTTTAACACCCAATGTCAGTCTAAAGTCTAATTAGCTAACGTGCACACAGGATTTGCTACTTAACACACCTTAACCATGTTGAAATTGTGTCATTTGCCCTTTAATTGGTGGAGCCAAACATGCAATCCAGCCTCCGTTGGAAGCTACTTTTTAATCAGAGCAGATTGTCTGCTTTGTCTCAAGGGTACGAGCAGTTTAAGACATTTCTCGGTGTTCAACACAGTAATTACCTCCCTGAGGAGAGTCGTGTCACAGGTGCAATTACCTGCTAAAAGATGATTACTCTGCTGTCTCATCAGGAAACTGAATTCGTATCTGGCAACGTGCAAAGCCAAGCTCCTAAATGCTGATTGTTATTAATTTAACTATGATTTATAGATGCTATTTCATCATTAAAATTACTTCCCGCAGATGTGCTACTGAGCAAAGCAGTAATTCATGTTTTTAATTAATAACAATTATGTCACGGGGCGAGACGAGGAAGTCGTTACCGTTCCGATGATCTCTGTGTATTTTTGACTGATGCTCTCTCTTGCAGCGCTCGACCCAGAGAAGGAGGACGACTATGCCGACATCCTCATCTACGTGACAGGCTGCGTGCTCTTCATCCTCGCCGTGGTCATCGTCGTCCTCTGCCGCATGAGGATGACCACGCAGAAAACCCTGCCCACGCCACCCGTGCAAAAACTCTCAAAGTTCCCGCTCAAGAGACAGGTAACAGAAAGTAGATACAAGATTCGTACAATTCTCCCCCTCTTCTGTCTCTCTATTAAAGGACCATACCATCTATTTTGCATGTTTGAGCCTAATATATTCAATTTCTATACATGTAACATTACTGACAATCATTTCCCAAAGCATACCACTGGAACGGTGAATTAAAAATGTTTTTCCTACCTTCCAGACCTCCATTGGTTTCAGTTCATTCTGCTATTAAAATCAACTTGTTGATACTGTAAACGTTCTTGGGATAGGTAATCCATCATCACCAACAAGACGTGTATTCAGGTTTTTTTAGAAGTTATGTAATTTTAGTGTTTAAGCTCAATAAAAAGCGTGGAGTGAATGTATGCCTCCACCGGGGAATATAGTCCCAAAAGAAGACCTGCGTTTATGGAAAAATTTAAAGGACCGTGACTTCATAAGGCTGTGTAACTATTAGCAGGAGAAACATGGATTTTTAAGGTGGGTGTATCACTTGAATATTTGATTTTGAAAGATTAAGAGATTTAGCAAAATATCAGGAAAGCTGAAATACAGTTTTATTCTTTGGGAAATGATTGTCAGTAACATGTATGAAAATTGAAAAAATGAGGTTCAAACATGCAGAATGGCTGGTATGGTCCTTTAAATCTGACATATCCATGATAACTTTGGTTCTAATTTTTGATGTAGGAAAATTTCCTAGAAAACATAATGTAGCCATTTTAAAGCAGGAAGACTTTGTATAAATTAGGCTCGGTTAAAACCTGCTTTTTAAGGAGTTTTTGCTTGTCTTAATAGATGGTTTGTGCTGGTCAGGGACCACTGATGTTTGCCTGCAAAGCCTTCTGATACATGATATAAAGCATTACAGATAAACTTGACTCAATCGGTTATGATTTGACATGCAGTTTAAGGAGAGCGGCAAAGCTTGATTAATTGCCCAAATGAGCTACGATTGCGCAATCGGGCAATCGGATGGATTTGTTTTGGCTACAGGCTCCTGCAATTTGAGACGTCTCGAGAGCCAATTTCTTGCAGTCACGACTTTTCCTTAGAGACATAGCAAAGTTATCCAGATTTGTATCTTCAACAGCGATTTCATTCTTCAGAGGCTCAATTACTAAGATTCCCACCAGTCATGGAATACATTTCATTATCTGGAATATCATTCCAGATAATGAAAGTCCACAAATATCAAACTGGCCATTTATTTCATAGATTGAATCAGATGCTATTTTTCAGATGTTTTTCCTCCAACACAAACCCAACTCAGTGTTTCCCACAGGTTGAAAATTTGCTTATGGTGGTGGGCAGGCACGCCATGTATCCAAGCCCCTCCCCCTCCCGATCCTATTCTATTCTCTCAACCCTCCCCCTTCCATTCCAAAATGGATAACTGTGCAATAGAAAAGTTTAACATGGCTATTTGGCTCTAAAAGTGCAAAGAAAAAGCAAAAAACACTCAGATTTATTTGAAAATGGCTGCTACCAGACTGTATAGTACTGGTTGCTAGGCAACTACAATAATACAACGAGTGCATTTTCATTCGACCTTAACAGGGTTTTAAAGGAAAACTAAAGAAACTAATTAACTATAACACAGCAGAGAGAGAAGCATAAACGTTACATATATTTTAATATAAGTACATATATTAAATATATATATATATATATAATATATTAGACATAATGACCTGGATGGAATAAAAGCTTGGTTCTCTCTGCAGTTTAGGTAAAAAAAAAAAAAAAAAAANAAAAAAAAGGAGCTGCCACTATTTGAGCATTTATGATACGCTCATAAGAAAGGAGATAGAAATAGAAAGAAAAAATAAGAAAGAAAGAGATGAAATATAGATGTCGCGGTTCATCTTCTCACTTCTCTTCTTCTTTTCGCTGTGTGTGTGTGCATGTGTCAGTGTGTGTGTGACAGCAGTTGTATTTTTTTTAAGGCTGGGTCGTCCTGCAAAACCTGGGCGGGTCTTCATTTACCTGGCCAAGTAAAGCCTATGTATGGGAAACACTGCAACTGTTTAAAAAAAACCCATCTTACCTCTATAAAATTGAAGGAAGAATTGATTGGTTGATAGGAAAAGCTGCAGTATCAGTAAATAAAGAAGGTTATCGTCTATCGTATACGCGGATCTCTGTTTCTGGCTGTTTTCGTGACGTCTTGCGGACGCTGGAAGGCATCAAGCTGGTGACATGTGTTCGCATTTATCTTGGAGCAGATTCCGCTCGGGGATATTTATGCCCTCCTGCGACTGTCAGTGTTAGTTTTAGGTTTCACTCGCTGTAACACACACTTACCCCTCAACTGTTTTGAGAGAAACATAAAGTGCAGCAGCTGCGCTTCCACCGACACGGTGTGAAGAACTCAACTTAACGTCTCCCACAGCCAGGAAGACCACCTCAGGCGAGTCCAAGTCAGGTCCAAGTCCAGGTCCGAGGGGAGTCAGGATTGAGACCAGAAGAAATTTTCAAGACCGAAAGAGGAAATAAGCCAAGATCTCCTGTTTTGATACGTAAAAATAAGAAATGTGGACTTTCTGAAGCGTGAGCAGACATGAACCAAAGTTTAAGGCTCATTACTCCCACAGTTATGTACTTTACTTTAGTAAATGCACATTGTTATTTAAAGGACCTTACTGGTGGTTTTCCATGTTGAGCCCTATATAGATATAGATATATATATATATATATATATATATATACCAGTCCCTCCAGGATTTTGCAACATTTTTTTGTGTTTTCTGCAACCAAAAATGCATTTTTTTTGGCAGCTTTTCTGAAATTCTGCAATACATTTTGTGATGTTTTTTTATGTTAATTTATTTATGTGTGTTATGATTTATGTTAATTTCATATAAAGCAGTAAAAAGTCATACGTGCTCAGTTTTAGGATGATTTTAAGCATAATACATAATACAAAAACAATTAGGAATATTTAAAATACTCAATTTAATGTATTTTCCTGAACAAACAGTCTGTTTTTCTTTTTCTTACTTTAGCATAATCAAATGAGATTTTACATGGCACTAATTAGTGTTGCAGCTAGCGGACTTTTAGATCGCTAACCTCTTAGCATAAGTTAATGGAGCTGAACATAGTGAAAATTAGCATCACAGCTAGCAGACATTTTCTGGCTGGGAGTGAGAGATGATGAAATAAAAATATTTNAATTAGCATCACAGCTAGCAGACATTTTCTGGCTGGGAGTGAGAGATGATGAAATAAAAATATTTTGGGTTCATTGTGAGGCTGTAGACATAACAGGAAACACTGGTAAAAGTTGAAATAGTTTCTCAGGTCTTTATCTGTTATTTTTGTTGGTAATGAGATGATGTCAGCATCAACAATCAGCATCATCTTCACACGTGACACGCTGACAGGCCAGGAGGAAATGTTTGATGACGTATGGTTGGATTGGGCCATTTTCCCCGGTAACAGTGCAGTGATTGGTCAAAATTACGAACCTGCTTTTGATTGGACCTGTTTATGCACTAAAAGTGCAGGGATTGGTCAAAATTGCGAGCTCTTGCATAATATGCACTGATTGGTTGATTTTTTGCATGGAATTATGCGATCGCAGAATCCTGGAGGGACTGGTATATTCACAATCATTTTCCATAACATACCACGGGAGCAGTAAATATTAGAATTGTTTTTCCTTCCTTTCAGAATCACATTGGTTTCAGTTTATTCCAGTAATATAAAAAAAATCAACTAGCATCCATCACAGCAAACACGACGTCTGTTAAATATTTTTGTCAAAATAACTTTAATTATGGTTCAGCATGGAACTGTACAGAAGACAGTGTTTGTTTCTGTCAGGGAATATAGTCGGAGAAACAGCTTTTATTGACAAATTAAAAACAACATCTCGTCTACTTTCAGACGTAAGTCAGCAGGCGAAATGTTGAATTTTAAGGTGAACATTTGATTTTTTTTAAAGACTAGTGGATTTGGCAAAATAACAGGAAAACTAAAATATTAATGTTTTAGAAAACGTGTTTGTGGATCATGTTTACATGCAAAATCACCAGTATGGTCCTTTAAAGGTATGTTTGATGTTTGCCAGTTAAAGAAATCAATTTTGCTTACATTTTAAATGGTAGAAATTATCTTTTTTTTTTTTGGATGGATGGGATGTAAAATCACTCAGAGTTGGTCAGTTTGCGTTCTCTAGACAGGCAGCAAAAAAAAGTTGAGTCAACATCCATCAGAGGCTGAAACGAGACGAGTCCGAGTCAAAACAGGAACCCGAATCAGACGTGACCAAGAAGAAACCAGACGGAGCACCAGAGAATTTCTCTCCATTCCCACTAATGAATCTCAACTCTCCACGTCTTCTCTGTTCACTAATTTGCTGTCATCAAAAAAAAAAAAAAAAAA
>VXCM01005851.1:0-15863 GCA_014773175.1 Lucifuga dentata
TGATTGTCAGTAACATTACATGTATGAAAATTGAATATATTAGGCTCAAACATGCAAAATGGGTGGAACGGTCCTTTAAAAGGCCAAGGAGAATAAATAAATGTTTAACTGTGATTTAAAAGTCACCAATGTTGGTTCAGTCCTAACATGGAGGATAAAATATTCCAAAATTTCAGAGCGGTTACCGCAAAGTCATGAGTTAATGAGTTGCCATTGGAAACTAAGTAAACATAAAAAATATGGATGCAGTCGACTTACGTGATTGTCCTTGGAGTAGTACGACAAAGCAGGAAATCTGCCTCTGCTTCGGAATTTGGAGCTCCCAGCTATGACAGGAAGTGTGGCTGCTTCCGGCACGAAGAGGTCAGCAGGATACGAGTCACTCACCTTCCACGACAACACACCAAACACCCAGAAACTCAAATGATGTTAGCATGGAATAACGCCAGCAGCCGAAGGCGCGAGCTAGCTTACTGACCTCGTATTGTCGGTTGACAGGGGAGAGTTTCCAGAGGGAGTTTGGAATTCCCATCCTGCTGTAATCGGCCTTGACGTCCAAGAATTCCCATTCCTGCTGTCTCTCCTCCTTATCAACGTTAGGATGATCGAAGAAGCAGGGCAGCTCCTCGTAGCACGCTGCAAAAAATAAATCAGAAGAAAGTCTGATGAGCAGCATTTACAGACAGAAGCATTAAAAATCAGACCTGAATTTATTATTATTATTGTAATTTTTTTTTTTTTTTTTTTTTGACGAACACTGATACCAGTATTTGGAAGAAAAACATTTCTTTTTTCAATGTATTTTAGTAATCAAATAGTTGTGACATTGATTTATGAGCTTAAACTTAATTATGATAATGAAATTATCCTTAGCTAACATCTTAAAGGACCATGTTGGTGATTTTGTGCATGTCTGAGCCCAATAAATACAACTCGCACACACATTATGCTTCTGTCAACTATCTTCCAAAACATAGTACTGGAGCAGTAAATATTAGAATTGTTTTTCCTACCTTCCAGACTGCCGTTGGTTTCAGTTTATTCCAGTACAACATAAAAATCAACTTGTGGAGACTTAAAATGTGCTGAGATAAATAATCCATCACAGCAAACATGTTGTTCTGATTTTTTTGGCAAAATTACTGAACTGTGCCAACACAGAGCAACACAGAAGAAAAGGTATCCCTCCACCAGGGAATATAGTCCCAGGGGGAGACAGCTTTTACCAAGAAATTTGAACGAATGTGCCTTCTACATTTGTGCACAATTGTTAGCAGGCGAAACATTGAATTTTAAGGTCCGTGCCTCAGCTGAACGTTTGATTTGAAAGATTAAATGATTTGGCAAAATAACATGAACTAAAATCCGGTTTTATACTTTGGGAATGGTTGTCAGTAGCGTAACATGTATGCTGCTGTATTTATTGGGCTTAAACATGCAAAAAACTTTCATGCTCTGCCAGGCAGACAGCTGCACGGCTGTTATTCATTTTTACTGCGCACAAAAAATAAATTATGACCTAAAGTATTATTTACCAAAAATACCTCGCTTTTTATTTTGAGTCTATATCTTCATTATAAGCTTTGTCAAATGGATTTGTTGTTTTTATATAAAACTCTTTTTTATAAAAAAAACTCTGAAACAGTTTCAGTCATATATATTTTTCTATGGTTCTCTGTTATTATTGTATTATTTACTTATTTAGATGAGGACAAATATACTAAACCAAAGTATATTGATCTGCAACAGAGAGAATATATATATTCTCTCTGTTGCAGATCAGTTTACTTTGGTTTACTGATAAAGGCTCTCAAACGTATTGGCTCATTCATGTGTTATTCTTGATTTACTTTTCGGTCTTTAAAGGGTTAACACGGTTCACCTGGCTGGGAGAGACGCTGTAAAGACACGTGGACGTTGTGGCAGTCCCGCTCACGTGGAATGACAAAATGAAGGACCTGGAAGTTCTTGCAGCGAATAAGGAGAGGATATCCTGCCGCTGTGGCGCCTCGTTTCTCCATGCTGCTCACCAAGCTGTGAAGCACCTAATCAGGTAAATGGAAGACACATGTCAGACTTTTATGTTATAGATCATAAACATAACGCCGGTCCGATATATTTTTTTTTATCTGTGAGGGTTCGTCTCAGTGATCCAGGTAGGAAAAAGTCTTGAAGTTTAAATATAATGACTCGACTAAATTAAGGTAAATTCTAAGCTAGGCTAAAGAGGCGCTCAGGAGAGCTCATACCTCCACCAAGGCCGATGATGACAATGATATGTGTCTGTGGAAAAGCACAACTGTTCTTAGCCAGAGAGCAGATATGTGTGTAAAAGTCTGATATATTTAAAAAAAAAAAAAAAAAAAAAAAAAAAAAAATCAGATTTGATTGTTTGCACTGCTCAGAAAATAATCAAATTTATTTCATGAATTTATGACAAATTTATTACACAAATTTGTATCACGTGTCAGCAGAAAAAAAATTGATTGGGGCCACTTCAGTCTGATGTTAGCATTAGCATTATACGCTAAAGGCTAAAAGTGTTTCACTGTGGTTTGTAACAGATACTTGCGTCCAAAAGTTTGGAACGACCCAGAAATTTCCACGTTTTTCATAGAAAATTAAATTTTTATTCACCAAGTTGGCATTAAATTGATGTAAATATATATGTAAATATATAGCCAAGAATGTTGCAAATAGCTGTTACTGCTGGAAACGACTGATTTATAATTAAACATTCACAAAAAACTATAAAGCCATTTGCAACATGATTAATGTCTTGGCTATATGTTCAAATCAATTTAACGTCACCTTGGTGAATAAAATTATCAATTTATATTAAAAACATGAAACTTTCTAGGTGATTCCACTTTTTAATACTAGTGTGTGTATGCTATAGTATGGTAATTTAACAAAATCTCTCCACTTACACACACACACACACACACACGAGCTTGATCACTTAATCTTCATCTCTTCTGCTGCGTACCCATGTTTCATTGCGGGAACCATCCTCATTCTCCACAAAGATGGTGTGGGTGGCCGTCAGGTACAAGGTGCCCACTGTGGATCTCCTGGGTGAGACCCTGTCGAGGAGCCGGACATTCTCCACCTGGAGGAGGAAGATCAGCATCAGACGGAGTCATCCTCAGAGCTTTACACGGCTTTAGACATGTTTATATATGGGGAAAAAAAGATATCGTAGCCAAATATTACATATTTGTTCCTTTTATTGATATGTGTACATGGTTTATTATTCGTTCCCTTGTTTTAATTAGTTATGGTCACATTTTACCAATTAGTTCCCTCATATTAGTTAAATCACGGCCAATCATTCCCTCATTTCAATCAAATCTTGGCCATAGCCAACAAGGGATCAAACCATCCCTTCGTTTTAGTTAAAAAGTGTAAATTTGTTCCCTCATTTTAGTAAATCAAGGCCACGTTTTACCAATTTGTTCCATCATTTCATTTTAAAAGTGGACATTTGTTCCCTGTCTTAGCTGCTGCTAGATGCTCATAATTGCATCTGACTGATTTCTTTGAAAAGCAATGCTTTTGAAATGTGTGTGAAACTCGTTCCAACCTACAACAAAACTCAAAATATTCTGTCAAAACAGCTGCTGCAGATGTTTTTTATCAATACACAATAAGAGGGAAGGAATTCATCTAATTGAGGGACTCAACTGGCAAAAGTGGCCACGATATAACTAAAACGAGGGAACGAACGTGCGCAAGTATTAATAATAAAACGTGGGAACAAATTCATAAGACGTGGCGTGTGTTATCCATGTTTTCCCGGATGTTATTTGACGATTCTGGGAGTGACTTTGTCTTAGAAAATATAATCACTGCAACCAGAATGTGCGGTTACCTTTGGCAGGCGAATATGCTCCATCACCGGCTGAAAGATCAAAAAACTATCGATAAATCAACATGGATAAGTGTGGTTTGCTGGTAGTTAGTGTTTGAAGCTGCAGAAACGCTTGTTTGCTTCAGATTTCCCAGCGGATCTCAGGTAAACCAGCCAGAACGGGTCTCTGCTGCCTTAACGGAGCAGTGTCCCGTGGTCCTAAAGACCAAAGGGTTCCGCGCTGTCATCTAAAAGGACCGCACCGGTGATTTTGGCACGTTTAAACCCAATAAATACCACTGCACACATCTACTGATAGGCATTTTAGAAAAAAAAAAAAAAAAAAAAAAAAAAAAAAAANATATATATATATTTTTTTTTTTTCTGTGTAGCTCCATGTTGGATCAGTTAAAGTTATTTCAAAAAGTTTAAATAGATGTTGTGTTTGCTGTGATGATTACTTATCTAAAGTATGTTTCAAGTCTCTACAAGTTGATTTTTGTAGCTTACTGGAATGAACTGAAACCAATGACATTCTGGAAGGTAGGAAAAACAATTGTAATAATTACTGCTCCAGTGGTATGTTTGGGAAAATGGTTGGCTGTAACATAATGTGTATACATCTCAGGTTTACTGGACTCCAACATGCAAAACCACCAGTATGTTCCCTTATATTGATCAGAAACATTGAATAGAATATATGTGTGTGTGTGTGTGTGTGTGTGATGAATTAGAAACTCTTCAGCCTTCATAACATTTATTGAGAGCACCAGTCAGTTTATGTATAAAAAAAAAAACTACTATTTTTCACTGAAATCCCAAGATTACATAATAATAATAATAATAGAGAATGTCTGAACCGACTTCTTAAGCTGTTATGTATTGTGTAACGATGTATAGCTTCATAAGATTTATGATAATCAGATTTTAAGTAGATTACATAAAAGCATAACATCTCAGGAAATTAACATTCTCACAGTCTGGACCCTCATTCTTAAAGTATTCATGAGCTAAATCGTACTGACCTCTGCATGATACACGCAATATAGAAAAACAGGCCTAAGAAGAAGAAGAAGAAGAAGAAGAAGAAGAAGAAGAAAGTTTGCTTGCAGCAAGACTTTCTGGTGAAAACATCCCAGGAGCTTCAGAAGTTCACAGAGTCCTTTGATAAGAGTCAATAAAACTCTGCATGGCAGCAGTGAAACAAAATGAGAAATGATGCTGTGAAACAAGAGCAGAATGAGGACGTCCAGAAAAAAAAAACAAAAAAAAAAAACTCAGGAGCTCAACAAAGAGCTGCACAGTGAAAATGGAGATGAGGTGAGAGAGAGGAAGAAGAAAAGGGGGATGGAAAATATGAAAAAAAAATCTATATGAGCCAAAAGAAAATCCAAACACTGAGGAAAATGAGGACGTTTCACACAAAAGCCAGGACCCTGAGTCCTGAGGACCAGGATGTAAAACTCCAGGCTGAAGAGCTCAGAGCAAAGCAGGTGGACATGAAGCCTGTGCAGGAGAAGAGCTCAAAGACTGTAAGAAGAAGAAAAAAAAAAAGGATGGAAGACACGGAAATATGAAAAAAGGCATAAGCCAAAAGGAAAGTGAAGACATTCCCCCCAAAAAACCAGGACCCTGAAGGCAGCATATAAGTTATGTTACTGCCAACCATTTCCCAAAACATAAAGCCATATTTTAGTTTTCATGATATTTTGTGAAATCCCCTAATTTTTCAAACTCAAATGTTCAGGTGATACAGCAAACTGAAAATTCAGTGTTTGGCCTGCTGACTTGCACGCTAGCATAAGGGACGGCTGTTTTAATTTCGTGAAAAGAAGTTTTCTTTAGCTTTTTTTTTTTTTTAATCTGTATGTTGAATTATGTGTTTGCTGTACAGCAGCATGGCGGCATGGTGGCACAGTGGTTAGTGCTGTTGCCTCACAGCAAGAAGGTCCTGGGTTCGATTCCCGGCCGGGGCAGGGCCTTTCTGTGTGGAGTTTGCATGTTCTCCCCGTGTCTGCGTGGGTTCCCTCTGGGTACTCCGGCTTCCTCCAAAGACATGCATGTCAGGTGAAATGGGAACTCTAAATTGCCCGTGAGTGTGAATGTGTTTGTCTGTCTCTGTGATAGACGGTGATCTGTCCAGGGTGAACCCTGCCTCTCACCCTATGAATGCTGGGACAGGCTCCCGTGACCCTCAACAGGACAAACAGGTTTAGAAAATGGATGGATGGATGTACAGCAGCACTGTGTGTCCAAGACAAAGTTCCCTCTGAGACAATAAAATATCATCTTCTCTATGTTTGGTGGGTTTTTTCCCCCCCGCCATTTAAAAACGTGCATGCTGGCGAGGTTAACGTTGGTTCCTGAACGCCGANTTTCCCCCCCGCCATTTAAAAACGTGCATGCTGGCGAGGTTAACGTTGGTTCCTGAACGCCGACAACATGGCTGACAACTGCTCCTAATACTTAGGACTGATCAGACATGGAACCCAAACTTCCCTGTGCAATAAAACCTTTACACCACTTCCTGTCTGGGCTCGTTCAGACTTGGCAGAGGTATGAGAGCCTCTATAGTATTATACTTCATATATTTGCTATAAACTTGTAAGTATTAAAGGCTTGGGCACTGATTCAGACAGAAACAGGAAATGAGTTTTAGCAGAGCAGGAACATTTTGTGGTGATTTTGTATCATGATAATATTTATATCCACAGATAATGCTGCATCCTGGTATCTAATAAAAAGAGGATTAAGTTAGACTAAAAAGCAGAAATGTCTTAAGGCTTCAGTCCTCAGACTGTTCTTAAAATGTAATATGTACAGGCTTTGTATTAAATTCAAGCTCTGAATGGTTTTTATCTAAAATGAATGAGTAAACTATTTTTGGGACTGTTTGTTATTCATTACTCACCACACCTATTACATTTGACATCAAACTATAAAGACAGAAATCTCTGTCTGTGGCACCAACATCTGTAGAACCTGACACGTATGAAGCTGATATTCAGCAGGTTTGTTGCTCAGGACCCAAGGTGTGTGAAGTTGTTTGGATGAGCAGTTCTAGAATTGAGAAAAAAGTAGTCCATGTGGCAGGATACGCTCTGGTCCAGTGCCACGACACAGCTAGCTCAGACGACGTGCAGAACTAAATGATGGCAGGCTGCGGTGCACACCATGAAGTCCGGCTCGGTCTGAACACGCATGATGACACACGTTTTGAATGGGCGCTGCACTACTGCAAATAATGTCAGTTTTCTCCATTTACTGATTAAAGTCTGACAATAAAGTCTGACAGCGACAGCTAAGACTTTTTAACAGATTTAGCTTTTATTAGAGTTTTGCAATGTTCACAAAAAGGTTCACAAAAGCCCCCCCCCCCCNCCCCCCCCCCCCAACTCTGTCATTTATTTCCACATTTAATCGTTCATTAATTTATATTAATCAATTAATCATTCATATTGTAGTTGAACTTAGGGTTAAAGGGCCATACTGACAATCGTGCACGTTTGAGCCCAATACATACAACTCACATACATGTTACGTTACTGACAACCAATTTCCAAAACATAAAACTGTATTTTAGTTGNATACAACTCACATACATGTTACGTTACTGACAACCAATTTCCAAAACATAAAACTGTATTTTAGTTGTCCTGTTATTTTTTTTCAAATCCCCTAATCTTCTCTTGGGACTATATCTCCTGGCGGAGAAATACGTTGTCTTCCGTGCAGCTCTGTGTTGGATCCGTAAAAAAAAAAAAAACTAAATTTTGTTTTCGCTGTGATGGATTATTTATCTCAAAGCACATTTCAAATTTCTACAAGTTGATTTTTATAACGTGCTTGAATGAACTGAAACCAATGGCAGCCTGGAAGGTAGGAAAAACAATTTTAAACTTTACTGCTAAAGTTGTATATTTTGGGAAGTGTTGTCAGTAACGTAACCGTGCATACAGATTGTGTATATAGGGCTCCAACATGCAAAATCACCGGTTTGCTCCTTTAAAGAACCTGTTTTTTTTTTTTTTTAACTCAAACTGACTCTGGCGTCTTGATGAATCTGAATGTTTTTGCTCTGAGCTTATCAGTAATTGTTCACTTTAACGTTCCTGGTGATGGCGTGTTAACTGGAGCGAGCGGTGCAGCGTCCACACGGCAAACACGCCCAATCTGTCGACCATAGCCACATTTAGGAAGCTAGGTCAGTCAGCCATCGCAGGGCAAATGTATTCAATTGGCTTCACACAATTAGCACATGTCAACAATGAAATCCAGCGAGGCAGCGACTCCTTTCCAGCTCTGCCATGGTTACAAAACCTAATGGCCGATTCCAAACGCAGCAGAGCAGGAGGAGTTTCAGCAGGATTAAATCCTACCTGTAATCCTCTTATTCACTTTCTCCAAAATGCTGATTTTTCAAGTGTTAAAACAATAAAAAAAAAAAAAAATGCTTCCATATATATATATAATTGTGATTACATGAGTAGTTGTTGCATGTTTCTGCTGATTTGTGTCTGTGCAGTAATTCCAAACTGCATCCAAGAGATCCAAAGTTTCAGTGAGATTGGTGAATTACTTTTGAAGAAATTGCTCAAAATAATTTGGGAAATTTCTGGATTTGGAATCTGGAAAATGTTTGGGGTTCTTTCCTGGGTCATGACCCAGTTTTGTCAAAATCGGTTGTTAGATTTCTGAGTAAAGGTGTTTATACACCAGGAGCGACTTGAATAAATGACATAAAATTGCAAATCTTTTTGGAGGTCCATCTGTCATGTAATTACATTTAAATCAAATGCAACATGATTTTTGCAAATATTTAGATTTGCATTATATTATATATCATAATATTTGCAAATATTTAGAAAAAAAAAGTGCTACAAAAAAAGGAATCTACATCAAGTGATGATTTTTCTGATTTTTCTTAACAAAAGAAGGCAAAAAAAAAAAAAAAAAATTCTTGGTGCATCAATAAAGAGGACGAAAGAGCACAAAGAATTTAAAGGACCATTCCATCCGTTTTGCATGTTTAAGCCTAATATATTCAATTTTCATCCACGTAACATTACTGACAGTCATTTTCCAAAGCATACTACTGGAACAGTGAATTAAAAATGTTTTTCCTACCTTCCAGACCTCCATTGGTTTCAGTTCATTCTGCTATTAAAATCAACTTGTTGATACTGTAAACGTTCTTGGGATAGGTAATCCATCATCACCAACAAGACGTGTATTCAGGTTTTTTTAGAAGTTATGTAATTTTAGTGTTTAAGCTCAATAAAAAGCGTGGAGTGAATGTATGCCTCCACCGGGGAATATAGTCCCAAAAGAAGACCTGCGTTTATGGAAAAATTTAAAGGACCGTGACTTCATAAGGCTGTGTAACTATTAGCAGGAGAAACATGGATTTTTAAGGTGGGTGTATCACTTGAATATTTGATTTGTGTATTGCACATTGCAGCAGTTTGTGAAGAAGTTACGACGGGGGATTTGAAGCATTTGATAAACCATCAGGCCGTTTTGACCCACTTATCCCAAAGCTTTCAACTTCCTGCTCCCCACTTTTTATTTGGTATCCAAGTTCAGATGTACTGTTCTACCTTTGATGTCTAAGTATTTCTTTAAAGCTGTATTTTGAGATGAAATTGTCTACATGTGCATCTCTGGCCTCCAGTCCAGCATCATGGCCGGTGTTTGTTTTCCCATCGGCATGCGGCTCAGATATTCAGCCTCGCAGCCGAGCGACAGGCTGGACGACGCAGAGAGGAACAGGCGAGTCTCTGGTTTGAGGTTTTACAGGGTTTCTCGTGGCCAGCTGCCACCTTCCCACTGTGGTCTGAAGCTGGTTTGAGCCGGTTGTGGCAGAAACTCTCTCCGCCTCAGACTTCAGATGTAATTCACCAGGAGCTTTTGATGGGAAAAAAAAGGCGACGCCACAAAAATGGCTCTAAGTTGTCAGGCTGTTGGCGGCGTGACACAGGGAGCCGTCGTATTGATTTTGTACCGTTCATGAATCCAATAACTCAGGGAACATTGGGCAATACCTGTCGTCCATTAAGAGGACTTAACCCCCCAGTACCGCAGCTCGTCCACCCTCCATTGACCAATCAGCGCCCATGCTTTTAGCAGCGCCGCTCTGGGTAAACACAAGTGTCTGCTTCAATGTTTGTCAGCGTCAGTTGCCCAACATTTATCAGCAGCCAGTAAGTACCCAGACAGCTGGGATCTGTTTGGCTTGAGTGTTCATTAGAAATCACAATTTCTACAAAAATGCTTGGAAGGAGATCCCTGCTCGTTTCTGTCCTCTGAGCTCGGCGTGGGGCGTGGGGGGGCTCATGGCACTTTGTTGGCTCCACAGAGTTACACTCCCCTGAACCACAAGAATGAACATGAAATGAAATGTGGCCTTACCCTCATTCCCCTCCTCCTCCTCCGGCTTCAGAGGGACGTCACTCTGCTGGCTGTGGCAGGACTGGAGGCTGAGGCTAGGGGCACGGCAGGGGTAGAACCTATGAAGAAAGAGTGGGAACAGAGGGAAGGAGTGAAAATGCTGTTCTGCAGACTTGACATGCCAGCAGAGTGAATTAGTGTTGAGTGCAGAGTTTTGAGACAGAATCTGACTTTAATCTGGGTTTTGCGTTCAGTCGATCTGCAGCAACTTCCTGCAAAGAAACGCGCTGAAACGCTTCACAGCTTTCTGGTTGGAGCATCCAGACGTGGACCTGATTTATCCACCATCTTATTCAAACAGGTAAGACTTCCTGTTTGACTCATGGAATCAGATGTGACACATTTGCTGTAGTGGTTTGTCAATAAAAAGTTATAACTATAACAATTAACGCCAGATTTGTAGTTTTAAGTGATGGACTGATAGTGAACCAGAAATCTGAACAGTATCGTCACTTTAAGCTGAACGTTGCTTTCAACATAAAATGTAAAAAAAAAAACAAAAAAAGAAACAAAANAAAAAAAAAAAGACAAATGTGGAATTGTCTTTTTGCATTTTCACTTGTAAGTCACTGTAATAGGAACTACATTATTAAATTATTAAATACAGGCTTAATGGAGATCAATGCATGTTTGGGTGGTTGTCAGGTTAATTTATAATTGATTAATTTAATGAAAGTATTGGTTGAAAGAAGAACATTAAACAAGCCAAGAACCAGAGATTCATCTTTTCTCTGATTAAATTCATGTTAATTTTTTTTCAAAGCAAAGGCAGCTGCTCCAATCATGTGAATGAACAAAGACGGTGGAAAAAAACAAAAAAAAAGTCTTTGCGGCTTCTCGTTTTTTGTTATGTAATTGGTGAATGTCCGTATTGTGTTATAATGGTGCATTCAAAGCCCCGTTATGAATGCAGCCCTTTGGTCTGCATCATTAACCTAAACAAGAGATCTGAACGGGGCGTTTACTGACCTTTGCTGCTAACCGCGCAGAGATTTGGCTGCATGTCAGATGTTGTAGCATTAATGTTCATTTACAGCCACAATCCAACATGTTTTAAAGGACCATACCACCCATTTTGTATGTTTGAGCCTAATATATTCAATTTTCATACATGTAACGTTACTGACAATCATTTCCAAAGCATACTACTGGAACGATGAATTAAAAATGTTTTTCCTACCTTCCAGACCTCCATTGGTTTCAGTTCATTCTCTATTAAAATCAACTTGTTGATACTGTAAACGTTCTTGGGATAGGTAATCCATCATCACCAACAAGACGTGTATTCAGGTTTTTTTAGAAGTTATGTAATTTTAGTGTTTAAGCTCAATAAAAAGCGTGGAGTGAATGTATGCCTCCACCGGGGAATATAGTCCCAAAAGAAGACCTGTGTTTATGGAAAAATTTAAAGGACCATGACTTCATAAGGCTGTGTAACTATTAGCAGGAGAAACATGGATTTTTAAGGTGGGTGTATCACTTGAATATTTGATTTAGAAAGATTAAGAGATTTAGCAAAACATCAGGAAAGCTGAAATACGGTTTTATCCTTTGGAAATGATTGTCAGTAATGTAACATGTATGAAAATAGAATATATTAGGCTCAAATGTGCAAAATGGGTGGTATGGTCCTTTAAAGTTACTCATCACATTATGTAATGGCAAACCGGCGGTTCTGCATTTTTTAAAGAACAAATAGAAAGAGCTGTTCAGTTTGTGAAGTGGGTGGAGCCAAAATAAATCCTCTCAAAGCCCTTTGACTTCTGGCATATATTTGTGTTTTTTATAGATATATGAATGCAATCAAATTACATGCTCATATAAAATAAAAATACATGCACATACATCTTTAAACAGGCAAGAAGGATGAAGTTCTTATTTACAGATTGTTTACAAACAAACTCAGATTTTTGTCTGTATTGAAATTAAGGCGAAAATATAAAATACATGGATGACATTAATATGATCCTGATCATCTTATGGGAGGAGGCACAATGACTTATCTTATGCTAATTGTGAGCAAATGGATCATTTACGTGCCTGAGTAATTTATCGTTTTAACCGGCTGAGTTTTAACATGTACTGTATGTAAAACCTGAATCTTAGAGAAAATAAGATTCCTAATGTTGAAACTGAAAATAAGAAAAAAAATGAAGGCTGGGCTTTGACTCTCTGTTAGCCGGCGTCGGCATGCTGGGACGGGTTCTGGCGTTCGGCCACTCGCTGGTGCGGCGGAAGGTGGTGGACCTGAGCAGCCTGGAAGACTCCAAGCTGTGCCGCTGCCTGGGAACCGTCGACCTCATCGCCCTCGGCGTGGGCAGCACTCTGGGCGCCGGCGTCTACGTCCTGGCCGGAGAGGTGGCCAAGGGCGACTCGGGCCCCAGCATCGTCATCTCCTTCCTGATCGCTGCGCTGGCCTCCGTCATGGCCGGCTTGTGTTACGCTGAGTTTGGCGCCCGCGTCCCCAAGACGGGCTCTGCGTACCTTTACAGTTACGTGACTGTGGGAGAAATCTGGGCCTTTATCACGGGCTGGAACCTAATTCTCTCGTACGTGATTGGTGAGTTACAGCTCAGAATCAAATGTCATTTAAATCAATGTTTCTGGTTCTCCATGTTGTCTGTTCCTTATGGAAGATAAACAGTCATAAAGATCTGAATTTAACTCAACACTGAATTTAAAGCCACAAACTCAGATCTCAAATTTCAAGTTAGGTATATTCAAAATGCAATATTCAGGCTGCTTAAATTCAGTTTGAAAAAAATTCAGATAAAAAAAAATTCAGACTGAAAATAATTCAGATTGAAACAATTCAGATTGAAAAAATTTGGTTTGAAAAAAATTCATATCGAAAAAAATTAGATTGAAAAAATTTGGTTTGAAAAAATTCAGATTGAAAAAAATCAGAAAAAAAATTCAGATTGAAAAAGTTCAAGTAGAACATCTAGGACGCCAAGGATAGGAGATCAAATTGGGCTGTAATAGATCCTACTTTTGGTCTGTCATCTTGGGTTCTGCTGGAATTTCACAAGTAGAAGAAGAAGGAGTATTCTTTCAACAATGGCGGCCAACGATGGATACATTTATTCCACTTTATTACTGTTAATGTTGAATTAAACTGCATTTAAATATGAAAGGACAGATTCATATCACAAGCACGCAGAAAAAATACTGCCACTTCAACCTCTGCAGTTTGTCTAATTAACACCCTTTCATATTTAAAACTCCTCCTTCTTCTTCTACTTGTGAAATTACGGCAGAACATAAGCTGATAAACCAAAAGTAGGATCGACTGCAGCCCGATTTGATCACCTGTCCTTGGCACGTTCTGACATTCTACATGAATTTTTTCAATCTGAACTTGAACAACCTGAGTTTTGAGATCTGAATTTGTGGCTTTAAATTCAGTGTTGATTTAAACTCAGATCTTTACGACACTATTTATCTTCCATACTTCTTGTGTTGTCTCCTCACAGGAACGTCCTCGGTGGCCCGGGCTTGGAGCGGAACGTTTGACGAGCTGATAGGAGGACACATCGAGGTTTTCTGTAAAACCTATTTCAGCATAAACGCTCCTGGTTTGGCTCAATACCCAGACTTCTTTGCCGTCTGCCTGATTCTGCTGCTGTCTGGTGAGCAGATCTTATAAACGGTGAAGAAATCAGGATCGGAGAGTTTTGTTTCTAAAGGCCATCAGAAGGTTTTGGGTTTAGCGGTGAAAGGGGAAGGGCACATATTAAAGATGCCAGGCTCTCCGTCCTGAATGCCAGGCTTGTGTCAGTCCTGTGGGAGTCCACGGTGACCTCCGGTTTCTGGTTATGCATGCCTTTTTTCAGCCACACCCTTATTCACACTTACGCACATTCACAAATAAGAGCCGCCCAGTACAACCCTAAACATCTGGTTTCAAACTCAGGTCCAGCAGGCAGTCGATGGCCGAGTGCCTTCCTCATAACAAATTATGTTTATCTTTCTCCATGCCTTTTGTCAAATTTAAATTTATGAGCTTAAAGGAGCATACCAGTGATTTTGCATGTTTGAGCCCAATAAATGCAACATGCATACACGTTATGTCATCGCTAACCATTTTCCAAAACATAAAACTGTATTTTAGTTTTCCTGTTATTTTTGCCAAAACCTCTAATCTTTAAAAGTCAGAAATTAAAATTCAATGCTTCACCTGCTGAAACTTCTGCACGATCATAGAAGGGACGGTCATTTTAATTTTTCCGGGGACTATATTCTCTGGCGGAGACATAAATTTTCTTCTGTGCAGCTCCATTTGACCGGTTAAATAAAGTTGCCTTGACAAAAACATTTAATAGATATCACATTTGCTTCATATTTGAAGTTGACAAGTTGATTTTTTTTTACAGCGTACTGGAATTAAATTTAACCAATGGCAAGTCTGGAAGGTAGGAAAAACAATTCTGGTATTTACTGCTCCAGTAGCATGTTTTCGGAAATGCAAAACCACCGGTATGGTCCTTAAGCATCAAAGAGCAGTAGTTAAAGAGATAATAAGATGCATCTCTAAATGGATCTTTTGATGCTGAGACAGATTAAAAACAGTTATTATTATGATGATTATTAGTTATTAAATAGTCACAGAAGCAGTTATTTCAACATGTTCAGCGCCGTTTGTCTTTCTGCTCCTCAGGACTCCTGTCGTTTGGCGTGAAGGAGTCGGCCTGGGTCAACAAAGTCTTCACCTCCATCAACGTGCTGGTGCTCTTGTTCGTCATCATCTCCGGCTTCGTCAAAGGAGACAAACTCAACTGGGAGATATCCGAGGAATCCCTCATAAATGCTACCATGGTAACAAGGTAATGGCCAATATTCCCGGTTGTGAACACGAGACACGGGATCATACCGGCGATTTTGCATGTTTCAGTTCAATATAAATACAACCTGCAAACACGTTACATTACCGACAACTATTTTCCAAAACACGTTACTGCAGCGCTACATTTTAGAATTGTTTTTCCTACCTTCCAGACTGCCGTTGGTTTCAGATTATTCCTGTAAAATCAACCTGTAGACATTTGAAATCTGTTTGAAATAAATAATTTGTTGCAGCAAATCATTTTCATTTTTTTTTTTCAAAGTGACTTACCAGTAATTTAACTGATCCAACACAGAATGACATGAAAGAAAATGTATATATTCGCAAGGAAAAATAGTCCCAGGGAAATTAAAATTACCGTGCCTTCTACATTCAGACATACGTGTTCGAATGTAGGTGAAACATCTAATTTTAAGGTGTTTGTAACATTGTAACATGTAACATGTAACCTGAACATTTGATTTAGAAAGATTAGGAGATTTAGCAAAATAACAGAAAATCTAAAACATAATTTTATGCTTTGGAAGTTGTCTGTTAGGTAACGTGTATGCGGGTACTATTTATTGGGCTCAAACATGCAAAATCACTAGTATGGTCCTTTAAATAGTTTAACAAAGTATTTTTACTTCACTACTTTACACCAATGTTAAATGCAGCCTCAAGGGGGCACAAGCCAGCGTCCTCCTTGTGCCGGTCCCAAGCCCGAATAAATGC